>AWYD02000082.1:0-40541 GCA_000504365.2 Pseudocercospora pini-densiflorae CBS 125139
TTCTACCTTCTATCGATCTATTAGTTAACGGGTATCCTATATATTACTATATACCTAGCTCCTTATAAATAGTTAGACTCGAAGCTACTAGTAGACTAGATCTATAAGAACGCTTCTATAGAGCTAGTTATTACTCCCTATAGTAGTTATAGATTACTATAGGGGTTATAGAGCTAATAGTAGCTATTCTAGTTATCTATAGAGTCTTAAATAGATTAATATACTATCTACCTCTATTCTTCTATATCTTTAATACTAGTATAGAGCCTAGATCGTTAATTAATAGATAGCTATCTCTTATATCTTTAATCTAGCGAGAGGTAATCTTAGAGTAGATCTTATAGTAATCTTCTACTCTATCTAGACTACTAAACTAGTATAACCTATCCTTATTCTAGTAGTATCTATTCTTATATAGCTATCGCTTTACTAACTTATATCGCTAATCTAATAGTAAGCTAGTTAAAGCGGTATTATTATTATTAGCTTTAGCTTCTAAGCCGTTAGATTAACTCTTAGCTTTAATCTAGCTTATATATAGAGCTTCTAGTTATTATTAAGTTACTATTATATAGAGTCTAGTTAGCCTATTTTAATAACTCTACGAGGCTCTATCTATACTATAAGGCGACTCTTTAATAGATACTATCTTCTAGCGCTTAACTAATAGCTTAAAGTCTAATCTAAGGCCCTTCTTACCTTACGAATACTAAGAAGATAGTATATTATATATATATTAGAAATTACTCTTCTTAATACTAGTACTATAGAAGTAGTATTTACTCTTAATCTTATCTACTAAGACGATAATCTTAGAGCTAGCTAACTTATAGTCGTCGTTATTAGAGCTAGTTATAAGCTAGTTAGTATACTAATCTTAGACCTCTTTATAGTAGGCTTTACTATTATAGTTAATCTAATAAGAATAGTATTTACTTAATAGTAGTAACTATAGATTAGATAGATTAACGATTATTTACTATATTATATACTTAAAGACCTCTTATTCTTATTCTATAGCTTTATCTTCTTCTTTAGCTAATATAATATTTTTATTATCTACTCTAGAAGGCTATATTTACTATATAGAAGCTAGTAACTTATTATCTATTCCTTCCTTTAACTTAATAGTCGGCTCTCGGCGGCGCTTCTAACTAGCTCGATTAATATTAGCGGCTAGTTGTTATATAGTAAGAGCCTCCTTCTTCTTTAAAGAAGGCTTCTATACTTACTTAGAGGCTCTTAGTATAGTAATAGCTTATTAACGGCTTCCGAATTAGCCTCGTTCTTAATCTAGATCGTTACTAGAGAACCTAAGTAGGCAGAGGTAAGAAAGGCTTTCGTTCCGGCCCTAGTTTGCCTCCTATTTTGTATGGAGAGAGTGGGTCTACCGGAAAAACGAGGGTACGCGGAAGTGCCTTGGAACCTCTGCATGGCGCGACTTATTGAATACAGCAATATGGCGAAGTTCGGCCGAAGCTGACACCATCGATTCTGCTCAAGTGCGACGCAACCACGAAGTCCAACCATGATATGTAAGAACGAGCGATTTCATGGATGGTAGCAACTCAAGAGCGGCGAGATTGAAAGCGCAGAGCGTAAGAGCAAGGTCTGAAGGACGAAAAGAGCGCGATCATTGGCGGCACCTGCGGAAGATACCAGTGGCAGAGTTCACTGCAGCAAGAGACGTGACACTGCAGTGGTCTGCACATGAACGCGAACCAATTTTGCCAGCGAGACTCTATTGCTCCTCTACAGGAATGAGCATCTGACGCGAACACGTCCCGCACTTCATACAACTCAGAGCAGAGTACAACTTCTCACATGCCCGGATAGCAGTATCCACCAAGCAACGTCCATCCTCAAGATCTATCCCCTCGCCTCCTGGCCGAAGATCGCATACGCAGAAATCGTCGATTAAATTCGTCAATCTGAACGAAAGTCGCCCATCCAATCGCTTAGCCACAATGAAATCAAAGGCCTCATCATAAGATCCTCCACACCCATTTTGAATCGTCAAGAACACCCCCAGATTCACACTCCTCAAATCCTTTGCCGCTGGCTGGATGTACAGATATGCTCGCCATCGCTTCAGCGCACGTAGATACTGGTCGTAAGTATGCAGATACCGGTCGTAGGTCTGCAAGTATTCTGACCCGGAGAGCCCGAATGTGATTCGACGTACTACGAATTGGTTGGAGCTGTAGTATGCTGATAGAACTTCGTGACGCAGAGCTTTGCAGACACGTGCTAGGTCTGGCTCAGATGCTATCTTGACTTGTGGCATCTGGTTGGTATAGGTCTGTGTGAGGATGCTGATTGATGTGTTTGATGGGATTGCATATTCCCATATTTGGTTGCGGATTTCAGCTGGAAGGGCCAGAAGAGACGCAGGCGCATTCGATCTCATGTCAATCTCCCACGGATTTCCAATGCAGAAGCGGTTTGGAGAATCTCGAACATTGTCGAATATGTTCATAGCAAGAGCCAAGATTTGGGCTGACTGACCAGGACTGGGGCTGGAGAACGAGGATGACACGAGGCGACAAGGGCGTGAAATGTAGAGAGAGAATACCCAACAGCTCTTGCAAATGGTCGAGGCTGAAAAAGACTTGCTCAGAGGAGAAGGCTTGATTACATGAAGTCGGGTTTCGTTTAGGTCGGATTATTCTGCCAAAAGCGGCCCCAGCGTTTAGCAGCTGACAATATCCTCCCACAACGGCAGATGCGACACATCGCTTCTTCTAAGCGTCTCAAGTCTGCTCAGGTCACATTTGGGACAGTGCCCTTCAAGTACTGGCTCCCAGTAGCTTGCTGAATACTCCTTCATGACTTCCAGTAATACAGCGCCGTCCCTGCTTGCTTGCCTCTCCACACCGGGCTTCAGTCGGCACTTGCACCTTGAAGTACCATTCCTGTCAAATCTCACTTTGCCATCCTGCACGGCCTCAATCTCATACTGTGCATCAGCCGGTATGCTGAAGTCTTCTCCGCCATAGCAGCGTCCATCAATAGCCATGCTGAGGTTGGTCAAGTATTTGGTGTAAGGTCCAAGCATTTCTTTCCATCGTGCCAGCCGTAGGTTGAAGTCGTGAAGGCGCAGGCCTTTGTCGAAGTAGCCAATCTTGCCGAGATACCATTGTGTCTCAGCGTAGTATATGCTTAGCACTTCGTCTCTGAATTGCTTGCAGGTGAATGAGGCTGCGGGTTGATGGAGCTTTTGCTTGTCTGGCAGACATAGAGCTTCTACGTTGACTGGTCCATCAGAAAGGCAGACGAGACGCCAGATGTGGTTGCGCAGCTCGCCTGGGAGCGAAAAGATGTTTGGTTTTGGGTTCGAGCTTGATGCGGCATCGATTGGTGTGATTGGAATGCCCATCTTCTGTGCTTTTGAAGTTGTTTGTAGATGTCACGGTTTCTGCAAGCAGTCAACTTCTCGTTATGTAGTCTGACGTCGACGCGCTGGTGGAGAAGAGGAGGAGAAGAAATGCTTCGCCATCGGGCAACAGCGCTTCGCCTAGGCTCATATATCGCTCAAATTCTCATCATCTCGGTTCGCCTCCGCGCCCAACTGCAAGGAAGGCACGCGAGCCTCAAATTCGCAAGAAACCGGTAACTTGCACTAGACCGTGCTCTTGGAACCACCAATAGGCAAGATTGACAGCCGCAATCCGTCTCGCAATTGCATGCCAGCGCATTTACCGCTCATGTTTCATGCTTGAATGTGGTGAGATGTTTACTGGAAGCAGGGAACAGCGACTTCTGATACTGGTCGAGACCTTTGGCACACAACTTTCACAACAACCAGAATCGACGGCATCCTGGCATATCTCCAAGCTTAGTCTGAAGACGATCTGTCCCTTCCCAGCTTCTACACGTGGCACGGGCCAAAAAGACGAGGTGAAGTCGGAGGTGTCTGCGCGGTCGTATCCACTTGTTGTGAGCTACGGCGTGAAGGCCGATGTCTTCGTTTGGGCACAACAGCGATGTCGGAGAACCGGATTGAGCTGGCTATGTCTCGGGCTGAGGAAGAAGTCTTCCAGCGAGCATCCCTGGAGAGCGAAGTGAAGTGAATGAAATCACGAAGGTCAGAGTTCAAGTTGGACAAGGGCTGCGATGCTGCTGGGCGATACTTTGCGGCTTGCTTCATACAGAAAAGCGGCAAATTTAACCGGCGACATCCGAGCACATTTCAAGGTCTCAAGGTCTCTTTCAAACAGCACAACATTGCTCTCGATGCCGTACCTTGACCTCCTCCACCGCCGCGGTGTGTTCCTCGATTTCACATGATGCTTCTGCTCACTTCTGAGGAAGACTAGTGGCAAGATACTCTGCCTTGAAGGCGTAAACCAGCTCTTTCACCGGGGTGAAATAATGCAGAGACGGAGCTCACGGTCTCCTTCACAATATGGCAAGATGCTCGTCGCTAGTATGCGAAGTCAAGGAAGAACTGTAAGTTCTAGCATTCATGTCTGCTCTGGGCGAAAACCCCTTCGAAGGTCTGGCCAAAATCTGCTCCTCTAGATCTCCAGGGACCGCACTCCGCATCGCTCGTGGCCGCTAGCGTGAAGCCTTCCAGCCAGATCCGTCAGCCACAAACACGACTATACCACTTCAGGAGCCAGAGCATTGCTTGAGTGGTTCGCTTGTTGATGCTTTCACTCTTTTTGGACTCTGAGCCATACCACATTTAAGCTTGACAGACGGAGAGGCGTTAGCTATCAAGGCATGGCGAGATTAGGCTTTGCGAAGCAATGCACGTCTCGGCTTGGCCGTGGTGAGGCTCGCTCTGGATGAGTACATGTAGTCGCGCTGTCCCACATGCGAATGGCAGCTGCTTCGACTACCCACTTCAGCAGACAGACAAGATGTCGCGCTTGAACGGCTCTCAAAGCTATGATATCGAGCGACAGCAGCAGCAGGAGATCGATGAGGAGAAGGGCATGCCGATCAAGCAGACGACCATTGTTATCGAAGAGCCCGCCGAAGCTGAGAGGCCAGAGGTCAGACCTGCACATCGTGTCCACTATGGCACAGCAGTGGTAGATGTCCTGATCGCACTTCTGCCTCTGTACTTCGTTGTGTTTGCGATCTTAGCATATATACGAAATGATACGCTCGCCAACTCTTTCCGAAACATGGCGATCATGCGCATGTCAAAACTGGTATGAAGCAGAACTCTACTTGCGGTGATGTGATGGCTGACCGTGGCAGAATCCCACATTGTTTCCCATCGTCTTTACACTCATCGTGGCAAAGTTCCTCAAAGCATGCGCGAACTGGAGACTTGAACGAGGAGCTACTGTTGGCCTCATACAACACCTTCTAGGCAGCCGATCGCTTGTGTCGTCAGTCATCACACCCGTAAAGCTAAGGACAACTACCTTCCTGGTTCCACTTCTGATATTGATGTGGGTGCTCAACCCAATCGGCGGTCAAACCTCATTGCGAGTTGTGACAACAGAGTCAAACTACACCCTTGTCAACACTCCTTTCCACTACCTGGATATGGCGTCTTCGGTGCACTCGATGCAGTCATTGGGAGATGGTCAGGCGACTGAACTCATCAAGGTCGACTTCAATACTGCTCTAGCAAGTCCATCTTCAGCGAAGAATGGTTCTCAAGATAGCTACATGAACCTCCAGATACCGATGCTGGAGACGCTCCAAACGTCGGACATTCCGGACGCTGATGGATGGTTCACGACCATGGGCTCGCAGTTCACAGGCGTTGTAGCAGCGATAGCAGATGCTCTGGACGTTCCTAAGCAAGCACTTCAGCTTTTGTACTCATCACTCATGGGCATTCCCATCACTCGTGGATCCGTGCCCGCCGCATCAACAGTAACCGCGAACAACGACTCCTCGGAAGCAAAGCTGAGCCAGATTAAAGAGGACCTCTTCGGACCAAATGTGGTATCGACCCAAAGTGTCTTCAATTTCGAGACGTCCTACATGTATGCAGACTGCTCCATCAAGCGCTCACCAGGCACGCCGCCCACTGTCAACTATGGAAATTGGCTCAACGCAACCAAAGACAATTGGGGAAACAGCTCTGGTTCCACAGTATCAAATACCATGGGCATGACCATTGCTTACAATAGCCTCCACAACTATAACAGCACCCAAGCACGTCGCATAGGCTTCGAATCATGGCGTGGCCTTCCAGCTGATAGAGCGACCATGACATGGGACGTCGAACTCAGTGAGGCATGGTGCAATCTCACTACGACCTATCTGGAAGTCCAAGCATACTGCTCAAACGATGTCAACTGCACAGTAGCCAAAGTGCGCCCATCGAAGAAATCACATCCAGATCCAGTTTTGACTGTGCTTGACGGAACATCGTATCAGGTCACTGGTCAAGAGTATGATACAGAACAAGACATGTGGGACAGCTACGGCTCAATGCTCGCAGAGAAGTTCTTTGGACAGCTCATCAACTCGACTGCGATTGCAGATTCCACTGGCTTGAAAGGACCACAACTTCTCACGCCTCTCGAGAGTTATTTTCTGGATCCAGCAAATCCTTACTTTTACGCCACCAATCCTACAGCAGGCGCCTACACCATCGGAGACAAGCTATTCTCGACACGATTCACACAGCTTCTCAATACTTTCTGGCTCAACAGCGTAGTGCCCTACACCCTGATTTCTGGCCTGGACGTAACCCAAGACGTGAATGACCCCACAGTCTTTCACACAGCAAGCAACGACGGCTCCGTCGGCACATCGACTGGACAGTACTACATCGAGACCATGGTCCTGAGATGTCACAAAGCGTACTTCAGCATCCTAGTCGTGGTATCGATTCTGCTCTTCCTCGCTGGTCTCGCAACTGCTTATCTCGATGCGACACGACAAGGTCCGGATGTTTTAGACGACTTCGTGAACTCATTGAGGCATAGTCCTTATGTTCATGTCGACCAAGGACCTTCAATGGAAGATGGGCAGGAAAAGGCTAGGAGGCTGAGGCAGACTGTGATTCAAATGGGTGATGTGAAGCCCGGGAATGAATACGGATATGTTGCTATTGGGACGCCGAGTGAAGAGCAACCTGTAAGAAGGTTGGATCATAGGAGGTATTATGAGTAACACATACATAGAATGAAGTGAATGAAATTATGAAGGTCGATCTACAGATCGGCCACAGGGGAACGTCCAGCCGTGTGTAACCGGCCACATCCGACCTCCGGCACGGCATGCCAAGTTCTACCGATCCTCAAGAAGCTCCTTCGCCCGCTCCTGCACGCGATAGATGTCCTTGGCCGCCGCCATAGCTCGCAAATGTTTCGCCGATCGCATCTTCCAAGACCACGAATGAAGAAGGTCGCATTCGATATTAATGGCCAAGCTCTCCAAGATCCATCACGATAGAAGACCTCCTCAGCACCGCGTCTGGTTGGCGCACAACCAGATGACAGTACAGGAAGGGAAGGTGAGGTCTGTAGGCGTGATCTGCCTGTACGACATAGAGTCCTACACGCAATTTCCTGGTGATACTCATATATCTGCTCTTGAGCTACTGACTGCCGTCTTTTCCTGCTACCTCTGTACGAGGACGAGCTGGCTATCAACACTTAGGGCAAGACTGATCATTAGGCCCAATCGCGCTTGCTAATGTCGTTCGCCTAACGGCTATACCATAGTCTGTTTCTCAAGATCAGCCAGGTGGGCAGGCCATACACACGCCCGCCGCCATGAGGGTTCTCCTCGCACTTGGTGCATTGTCCCTCGCAGCAGCCATCGATCCTCCGAGAAAGCCTCATCAACCCACCGGCAATGGCGACCGAGTACTTACATACAACGAGACCACGCCGACCGCGTTAAATCGAGCCTCCTCGCGATCGGTCAGCTGGATATCTGGCGAAGAAGATGGACAATATGTAACAGTATCTGATGATGGAGCTCTAGTGCTTGAGAACATCGTAACAGGAAACAGTACTGTCTTCGTTGGGGCCGAGGATGTGCCAGCCGATTACCACGAATACTGGATCAGTCCAGATCAAGAGCAAGTGCTGTGGGCAGTGAACTACACCAAGCAGTATCGATATTCATACTTCGCGGATTATCTTGTCCAAGATGTGGCAAGCGGAGAGACAACGCCTTTGGTTGCAGATCAAGTTGGCGATATTCAGTACGCGGAATTTGCTCCCAGTGGAGGCGCGATAGCGTTCGTAAGAGGCAATGACCTATACATCTATAATGATACTGAGGTGTCGCGCATTACTGAGAATGGAGGACCAGATATGTTCAACGGAGTTCCAGACTGGGTGTACGAAGAGGAGATCTTCGGAGGTCGCTCGACATTGTGGTTCTCTCCAGACGCCGAGTACATTGCCTTTCTGAGCTTCAACGAGACGGGCGTTCAGACTTTCACAATTCCATACTACATGGACAACCAGAAGGTAGCACCACCGTACCCTCGAGAGCTGGATTTGCGATATCCAAAGGTTGGAAGCACGAGTCCGACCGTGCAGTTCAATGTCCTCGATCTCGCCACGAAGGAATACGAGCAGATACCGATCACTGCTTTTGCACCAAACGATACCGTGGTGGGAGAGGTAGCATGGGTTACGGACGCACATTCAGCGGTCATCTACAAAGCGTACAATCGCGTGCAAGATTTGAGCAAGCACGTTTTGGTGGATCCCGTATCGAAGAGCTCAGACATCGTTCGAGAACGTGATGGCACTGATGGCTGGCTCGACAATTCTCTTGCGCTCTCATATATCGGAGAGGTGGGTAATGCTGGCTCGACCAACAACATTACGGGAACTGGTTCGAATGGCACTGCAGCTCCGTTCACCAGCACTTATTACGTTGACCTCTCCGATGAAAGCGGTTGGATGCATCTCTACCTGTACCCAACAGTTGGCGGTGACCCGATCCCCTTGACGGAGGGCGAGTGGGAAGTGGTCTCAATTTTGAAGATTGACTCAGCTCGAGAGTTGATCTACTTCACTTCCACGCAGCACCACTCCACAGAACGGCACGTTTACTCTGTCAACTACAACACTCTTGAGAAGAAGCCCATTGTAGACGACACAGTCGCTGCGTACTGGTCTGCCTCCTTTTCCAGCCGTGGCGATTACTATATCCTTTCTTACCAGGGACCGGACGTCCCTTATCAGGAGGTCTTTGCTACCAACTCTACCAACTCTTCAGCACTCTCCGTCCTTGTCAGCAACGAGGCCCTCGTGCGCAACATTTCCGAGCTACATTTGCCTAACATCACTTATTTCGAGCTGGTGCATCCGGAGGGTTTCACTCTCAATGTCATGCAACGGCTGCCTGTCAATTTCGATCCGTCCAAGAAGTATCCGGTCTTGTTCACGCCGTACGGTGGTCCTGGAGCACAAGAAGTAAGCAAGAGATTCCAGACTTTAGCATTCCGAGCATACATCGCTTCGGATCCAGAGCTGGAGTATATCACCTATGTAAGACCTCTAAAACGATCGAGCTTCGCTAAATACTGACTGTTCACAGACTGTCGACAACCGCGGTACCGGCTACAAGGGCCGCGGCTTCCGCAGCACCGTCTCAAAACGTCTCGGCCGCTTGGAGCCTCAAGACCAGATCTGGGCAGCCCAACAACTCATCTCCCAAAACTCATGGATCGACTCCTCGAAGATCGGCATGTGGGGCTGGTCTTTCGGCGGCTACCTCACCGCCAAAACCCTTGAAGCAGACTCCGACATTTTCTCTTTCGGCCTCATCACCGCTCCAGTCTCCGATTGGCGTTTCTACGATTCAATGTATACCGAACGCTACATGAAAACTTTAGAGACAAATGAAGCAGGCTATAATGAAACTGCTGTGAGGAATCCTAACGGATTCGCTAATGCGAGAGGAGGTTTCGCGATTATGCATGGTTTGGGAGATGATAATGTGCATTATCAGAATACTGCGGCGCTTTATGATTTGCTTGTTGGTGAGGGAGTTAGTCCAAGTGTTATGGAGATGATGGCTTTTACGGATAGTGATCACTCGATTACTTACAACAACGCCAACGCTTTCTTGTATCGGTATTTGACGAAACGTCTTTATGAGGAGAGGCAGAGGACGGAGGATTTGCAGGTGGTTATTGGGGCGCATCAGTGGGGTAAGAGGGAGATTGTGGTATAGTGTAAAGAGACGACAGTCAAAAGAGATAGAACAGTTGCAAATGACATTTTACTGGAGATGTTTCATTTATCCTGTGCAGCCACAATGCATCGCTTGTCCTCCTGAACCTGCGCAGATTCGTGTGCTGCCTTCATCTGTACATTCGGGACAATCGGCCCAAGTTTCGCAGAGGACTTGCGTTTTTGTTGGTGCTGGAGCTGAGCTCGTCGTCGATGTCTCTGGCTCCTCTGAGGTACTTGTTGGCGTTGGAGTAGCCGTTGCCTCCCAAGACGCACAAGATGAAGTCGTAACGCATGCTTCCATACCTCCAGAACCATTGCATACGGTCGAAGTCGCAGTGCTGGCACAAGTGCTTCCTGATGGAATGGTCTCTTGTGCGGTTCCGGTAAGAGTTGGCATGGCTTCCTCTGAGCTGGTGGTAGTGATGGTGTAGACTGTTGATAGCGGAATGCCTGAGGCTGAGCACTGGAGGTAAGCAGTTCCCGAGCTCGTTACAGTTTCAGGTGCTACTTGAATGCTTCCACAAAGGCATGAAGTTGCTGTACTTGAGTTGGAGAAATCGAGGTAGTAGTTGCAGCCGTACAAGCCTGTGTATGTAGATGAAGTGGGTGCTGATGTGATTGTGGAGTTCAAAGACTGCCCGGATGTGATTGGGGCTGAGGTGATGGCAGATGTTGTGTTCGGGGCTTGAGTTGTGGATACAGGAGCCGTGGTTGAGCTGACTAGACTGGTCGATACTGTCGTATTTGAACTGCCCACAGTAGTCGTCGCTCCTGTGTCATCGTCGCTGTCGATATCGGTAGGCAGAGGAACAGTAGCGCCATTCATCCATGCTGGAATTGCAAGGCCCAGTGAGCTGTACGTTGCCCAGGCATCGTAGTCATTGGCGGTAGCGACAAGAGCGCAAGCAGAAGCGGTCGAAGAGGGTGTTGAGATCGTTGATGAAGTTGTTGGTCGAAGACTACAACCTACGGTCTGATAGCACGAAGTGGTATAGCAAACCGTGGTGCTGGAAAGACTGCTGGCTGTTGAAGTATAGGAGACTGAACAGCCGACTCGGCAGTCGCTTGCAGTTGTCGACTGTGTACAAGATTCGGTAGACGTGCTCGTGGAAGTAGTGCTAGTCTCTCTACTGGTCGTTGATGATTGATTGTCGTCATCCCCGTCATCGCTGTCATCTGTCTCCGAATCAGGATTGGGACAATCTCCTGCGACCTGAATGCCGAAGATCCTGATGCATGGCAAATTGAAAGTAGGCAAGCCGGGGAAAATGGAACCCCAATCGAAGTTCACTCCAGACACAGGCGGGAAGTCCCAGATGATGACAAGCCCATCGCCACCGCTTGGAGCACAGCTGGTGCACCAGATTGCTGGCACAATAGTGGTACTGCTGTCTTTCGTCGTTGTAATCCAAGTGTTTGTCGTGATACCTGTTGGCTTTATGATCTCAGTAGAGACGCCGGTTGGGAGAGTTGTCATGGTCGATGTGATCGATCCACTGGTTGACGCAGTGCTGGTGGCTGTGGGTACATTCGTGATTGTTCCAAGAGGCAACGTCGTACTGCTATCAGCACTTGCAATGCTCGTCGACGATGTGGTGCTGGCACTGTTGTCCGCAGGTAGCGTGGTCGAGCTGCTAGTTGTTAAAATACTCGATAAGTTGAACGAGTTCGTATCACTCTGGCTTGAGGTGCTGATCCCAGTACCCAAAGGCACAGAGACTGTGCTGGTCGATGTACTAACGTCGGAGCTGGTAGAGCTCGCGGAGATCGTGGACGAGCTGGTACTATTTGGTCCAGTGCTACCAGAAGTAAGTGAAGTCGATATGCCCGAGGGGTTAGATGAACTGGAAATCAAGGTAGTTGACTCCGACGTGGCGGCATCGCCTACGCTGCTTCTAAGGCTGGTCGATGTCGACACGAGTCCAGATCCATATCCTGTTCCTGCAAGGGTCGTTGTGTTGCTGATGGGATAGATTTGACAGAGCGCGGTGCCTGCAAAAGCGGCAATCAGAAGAGTCCCTTTGAACATGACGCTTCTTCTGAGCTTTGGAGATCTTGGTAATGAATACTTCGTTCAATGACGACCTGATCAGGCATTAATACTTCGCACGCTCTTGATGCTTCTCCACTCCGATGTCTCCATGTCGGGCATAATGCCGTCCCAAATTGCTTCGCACAGCCCTTATCCAGCTGTGCTATTGTTGAAGCATTATTGAAACAGCGGCCCGCTCTCCCCACGGTCTCGATATTGCAATACGAAGGTAGACTGAGGTATTGTTGGTGTCTCCATGTCTATACTGGGTGACATCGAGGTCCACTGCTAAGCCATCCTTTGAGTTTCACAAGCAGCCTTGGTCAGGTAAGGACCCACTCTCGTGAGCACTTTGACCACTGCTGCGGCTGAGCCGGCTTTTCTGTGGAGATTCTTCAGCTTCGCAGACTAGCCAGATTCAGAGGGTGGCAGAAAATGTGCTTTGACCCCATCAGTTCGTAGGCTGTCATTGAAAATTTGGGATGTACTGATGAGGACTGACCTCCAAATATGCATCATTGTCTGGAGGAACTGATCGACAACAGAGCAGAACTTTGTGCCCTTTGATAAAGCTGGGGGCCCTCCCGGCGATTCAATTCGGCGTTGAGAGATAAAGAAGCAGATCTGCGAGCAAGATAGAGATCTTTGCTCTGTGCTTCTTGATGCAGATGCTCAAAGACCTAAACCTTCCTCGCGCCATCGTCTGAAGCTCTCCTCCCAACTGTCGCGGTCATGGCCGAGTAAATGATTCGTTACATCCTCCGTGGTACATGGAATTGCCTGCACCTCTCCATTCACAATTTTGCAAATAGTGATCTTGTCGTCATTCTCGTAACGATCCTTCTCTAAGACTGCGAAAAAGACCTTGCACAGCGGTTTGGGTGCGTTCTGCACGAACTCTGCAGCGTCTTGAATACTTTTTCCGATGAACGGTGATTGCCACGAAGCACCAATTGGCGGGACCGTGCCCAGAGTGCGCTGTTCTTCGTCTATCTCGGGCAGTTTGTCGTAGCTGTCCGCCAACCAGAGATAGTAGTCCCCATCATCTTCATTCTTCGTGATAACTTCTTCGATCACCTAGGTCATACATGAGCGTGATTGTCTTCAACAAGCCAATGCCGCTCACCGAATGAGGCACATCCGCGTCCAGGACAAACAAGGCGTATACGTCGACACGCGTGTCGTCGTCGAGCCATTGCGTGGCGCTCTCTTCGCCGCTAGCCATGATCATGATCAGTATGAGAGTGAGAACACACCCTCAGCTGGCAAGGTCTTGCGGACGACATGCTGAAGATCTCGAAATAGCCTGGTGGTTTCACAGAAAGTGGATCGAAGCAGGCACGATCTTGGAAAGCACAGGCCAGCGGAAAGCGGCTCGGGCAGTGCCAACCCAAAATAATCTCCGACCAAATCCTTCGCTCCACACTGCTCCCTCACTCTCTGCCTTTGTTCACGCAACTATCCTGGAAATGAATGCCCTCTGGTCTACACCATCAGCCTCACTTGATATCCAAGCACTGCAATCGCAAGCACGTGTAGCCAAAATGGCATACAGGCCCACTTTCGCAATATGTCGCTCAGCAGGCACCAAAAACGAGCACAGCCTTGGTACCCACTTACCATGGCTTCTCATCTCGAAATGTTGGTGAGACACTGGTCTTGGCCATGCAAATCGGGGCATGAGATCGTGGAGGGGCAGTATTACGGTATGCGAAAGATGGATGAAGCCCATGTAGCCGCAGTAGCATCCGGCTGATAAAGAGCTGGAGTTCGTGTCAATCAGTAAGTCAAATCAGCACACACCTGCAGAAAAATCACATCTTTCCTTCAAGATGACTTTCACATTGCTTGTTCTCTCTTCACTAGCACTTCAGACTTTTGCCCAAGACGGACTCAAAGCGATTCTTGTTGGAAGACCACAACCTATAGCAACACTCATATCACAGCCATCTGCTGTGCCTCTGGACCATCACCAATCGCCGAACATATCAGAACTTGCTGAGAATAATGATGGAGGCTTCATCAAAGAGACCGTAGCTTCCGCACTCAATGACGACGACGATGAAGACACTGAACCCTCCTTCCTGAGAGATGACCCCGACGAAGTCCACGACGAGTACAGTGCTTATGTCCCGTATGGCGAGGCGAATGGGCAGACCTTGGTCAAACGGTCATTGACCAAGCGAGCTGCTTTCCGAGGAACCATGATGATGAACTGCAAAAAAGCCAGAGAAGCATGTCAAAATGCATGCTGGTACCAGAACTGTGTGAGAGGTGCTCAGGGTTCGACCACAGCCGTGACCTACACATATGACTCTTCCTCCAACAACGACGTAAATCGGGTCGAAGCCGGCACGACTGTGACCCGTGGAACGCCATGTTCAGCCTGGCCTTTCGGACAGCGCTTCTGGGATATGTATCCGTGGACCAGACAAAAGCCAACGAAGGACTCCCAGCGCGAACTGCAGACCGACGAATGGCCTATGGCCGACTTCAAGAACGATCCCTTCGACCCTACTGCCAATCCACCTCAACACTCCCTCCGCTGTATCACTGCCGAAGACAACAGCAAAGGCTCAAGACAATGGGTCAATTTCCGCGACGGAGCAGGTTACTACAAAGCCGGAAGAAACTACGAAAGCAAACGTCTAGGGACCTCGAGATTCGTCACAGGTGACACCTTTAACGTCGAATTCGACATGTCTGAATTCGACGACAACAATGCAGACGATGTAAAAGCCAAAAACGATCTTCTCTACTACTGCACCACCCCTTACAATTCCTGTCAAAACGACGGTCGACAATTCCATATGTCTTCTCTCGTGAAGACGACAGGGCGGCAATTAGATGTCGGAACTCTCGAATGGCCTTACGATCCCAACTCCCAAAATAAATACCGAATCGATGACGAGACCGACGACATAAAGTCCTATTTTGTCACAGTAGAAGTCACGGGAGATGATGGTGATATGTTGAAAGCTACTGCACAAACCTACATCGATGGTGCCTACAAAGATCTCGATACTGTTGATTCTACCCACGTTGCGGCTGGAGGTGAGATTTCTTTGACAGGTTCTCTACCGCAGGAGTTGAAAGTCAAGAGGACGGATGGAAGTGGTTGTACGACAGAACTGGAGTTCATTTATGGAACTCCGACTGCTGGAACGAACGATTGGTTTGTTTTCAAAAGCGATGCGAAGGGGTATGGAAGGTGGAGTTGGATCGAGAGTGGGAGTCAGAGTGGCAAGTATTGTCAGGTATCTGAGATGAAGGATGATGAGGGTGATTATATTGGGACTAGGTTTTATTGTACTTTTCCTGGGTGGTGAATGTCCACGCCGAAGAAGACAACGTGAATTGATGGAAATACTCACTTTCTTCTCTGCTTTTGTTCATTCGCTGTGCTTCCTGCCAAGCAATCATGCAAGGCTTCTAGAGCTACGCCTTTGGTAAGCTTCTGGGGCGTAACGGTCATGGAAAAGTCTCGTTAAGTGACCAATGTCTGGAGCAGTCTAGCAGCGATGATAAGGAGATGTCGCGACCTTCTGTAGCGGCGGCCGGCAGCAAAGTCCGAACGACCTACTTTGACTGTCAGTGCTGTTCCGGCTACTTCGACCTCCCTTTTCTACATGGACGGATGCAATGCGGGAGCAAATCTCGATCATACAGGCTGTTGTACAGCGACATGTCACGCCATACCTGACGAGATGAAGGTCAGCAATGGTGCCAGCAGTGTGGGCAACAATACCATTGATCGCATTTCCGAGCTGTTTTCGTAGAGATCCCGGTAGATTTGATACTTGAGAAGAAGTCGTCCTGCTATTCCCGAGTATTGGCAGCATCATCGCGGCCAATGCAAAATACTTCTGTGGTACCGTACCGATTGCTTGTGTCATTCGCCGATAGCTGGTAGGACTTCGGATCCTGGATTGAAGAAGTGTCTGAGGTAAGGTCATCCTGGCATGCTCGTGGATGGCATGGATATGTGAAGTCATTCTTCAATTGTGGTCTCGTGGACTTGCATCATGATGTGGCGAGCGCAGAAAGAATGAAGTGTTTGTACCTCAGTATTGAGGACGATAGTCTTCTAAGGCTCACGTGGATGGCTGTGCACATCACGAGCCCAAGGTCAGGAGGAGTGTGCGGCCTTGCGAGTGAGTAAAGAAGTACCAAAGCGGGCCGTGACGGAACAAAACTTTCGAATCTCAACTGCAGAGTGCTAGCGGCATTGATATCGCTGAGATTGTCGCCAGTCTGATAAGGTCAGTCCATTGATGAACTGAGGTGGTGCTAATGGAGCGCCGCGATGGCGCATGGCTTCTGCAGAAGCAGCTGCACGAACGGTCCGTGATTCCTGATGCACAGAATGCGTTCCGTCAGAAAGGGGTCCGAAACAGGGGATCGTTTCGAACACCTTTCTCGAAAGATGAGACTTCTCAGGCCACGCTTTCGAGATCTCTCCTGTCCGGATCTGGTGCCTGGACATCGGGTTTCATAATCTGATGCCACTGGTTCCAGTTGGCCTCTTCAGGCCTCAGACAAGAAGTTGCTATTCTGAGTGAAAGGAATGCGAGATGCAGTGCTGCAGTCAGCAAGCGCGAACTTCCTGTTCCTCAGCTTCAGGGCAAGGTTGCAGGCTTCAGAGGCCGGCCAGGTTGAGCTTGTCAAAATGTACCCTTCTTGGGCGCCGGCCATCGTCAGGAAAATAATGTGGAAGTCATCGCAGGGGCGCGAAGACGCGATAGCACGCGGCGAGATTTGGTGAAAGAGGCCAGAATCACGATTGCTATTCCGTAAAGGCCGGTATTTGGCCTGCGATTGCCCGCGCCGCAGTCAGTACATTTTGGTATCTCTGGCAGCGACGTGTAACCGCGAAGTTCAGGATGCTGTATTGTAAACGTCATCGATAGATGCTGGCAGTTTGACCAAGGAGCTTATCAAGCTCGTGCTGTGTTTGCGATCCATGGCCTCACGGGCAAGGAAACAGTTGCTTGATGCGCGAACAAACAGCGAGAGGTACTTGAGTACTTGCTCGAGGGTGAGATTAGTGATTGAGGCGAAGATGAGCCAGCGCAGCAAGTTTGCGACGCCAGGCAAAATGGCGTGGAAATACGACAGCAAAACAGCCGCAGCCATGGCAATCCCGACTGTGCTGTCGGGGAATTATTAGAACATTACCATAGACACCATAATGATGATGACTCTTCCTGGCGAGTGTGTTCCCCTTTTCTGAGCATTCATCGCCGGCCGCGTCTTGAATTTCTTTGTTTGCTTCTGCTGCCAGCTTGACACTGAATCACAAAATCCCCAAACTGGTTTCACGGAGCGCGGAACAGTCGACGATTCGCTGGATAATCCTACTGACTCCCACCTTCTGCGCCCACGACCACGGAACTCAAGAAGCTCTCCTAGTCCCCCTAGTGCATCGGGAATCTGGCTCCAGCTACGTATATTCGTCCTCTCCAAGCTCGCCAGCTTCCAACAGCCAGCTTCGGGCCTTCTGCTGCAGTCGTCTGATCGCGCGGTATCGATACCGGACTACAGCTCCTATCCTCGTGCCAACCTCAACTGAGCGATCGATCCTCTCACATTTCCTGGACAACTCTGGTCGCGCAGTCTTCTACACGACTTCAATTCTGCACTGTTCGTCGCGATTTGTGGAGGATATCGCGGTTGTTATCGTTGATCACGTCTTATCCCTGGTGCCGATCAATTGAGCTCTCCATTACACTCGACAAGCTCCAAAGCACACCACTGCCGCATGCGCTACTCTTCCGGCTGAGCGGCGCGTGACTGGTATACACCTCACTACTACTGCCCAACATCTAGCAGTCTCACTGCCATTGCCACCGTCCTTAGCGACGACAATATCGTCGTTGCTGGCCCTTATCGGCCTTATCAGCTCACAGCGTCATGGCTTTCCAACAGCCGCAGCAGCGACCACGTCCTGCGCGACAACTATCGATTGATCCAACCCCAAAACAGATCACAGCCCCGATATCGCCCGCAACACGACGAACTGTAGAAGAATCGCAGGAATGGATCCTCTTCACGCCTCAGACCGACGAACAAAGCGCGTCGCAAACGTCAAGAACCCCTCGCACCGCAACGCATCGCACTCTCTCCGACATCGCCTCCTTAGAGACACATGTGAGATCGCATGATAACCCAGACGACAGCGGGACGTGTCTGGGAACCGAAATTGAGGATGAGAATGCCGAGCTCGATAGCTTGGACGATGGCCTCCATGCCTTCCATCACCCCTTTCAGCCATCTAACCTAGACCAGAGTGGCGGAACTGTTCTACCAACCCACGATGGCTTCGGTACTTTCCCATCAGGAACTTCGCTACAGGAACACTTGTGGCAATTCGAGCGACACAACCCGCATCGACGAACCAGTAGGCATGCGAGACGACGAAGTAGTGTACAGCGAAGGCTGGACGAGTTACAGGAGGAGGACGAAGTGAGTCCCGAAGATGAGCGCGTGGCACGGATAGAAAAGTGGAGACTAGATCAGAGTAGAGCAGTTCTTGACGAGATCGAACGCGAGACACGACGGCAGCGGAGACGAATGAGCAGGATGAGCAATGCCACCAGCGCCATGGACGTGCGACGAAGCCTACATGAGCAGACACTCTCACGAACGTTAACGCGAAACGACTCTGTGATCCTCGAAGAATCAGAAGCTGCACACGAAGACCAACCAAGCGAGTCGTGGTGGAGACGGATCACAAGAAAGGTGATTCAGGACTTGATAGGACTGGACGACGCTACGCTATCTGTGATCTTCGGAGAGCAGCTGGTCGATTCGTCGCCGACGCCGACTGAAAAGTCACCCATTGCAGCCGCTGCGCTACACGATTCGCGGGTTGCATTCCACGACTCGGAGCCAGCTTGGGAACTCAAGCTTCTTGATCGTATAGCACGCGAACTCGGGATTCTCGTCCACCAGCTTTCAGAATACGATGGATCTGCATTCAACACTTACAAGAATGCTCAAGAGCAGCAGCTTGAATACGCTGGACTTCCACGAAGTATCCCACGTCAACCATCTCTACGCCAGCGAAGACGAGAAGAAAAGGCACGCCTACGAGGCGGCCCAATTGAAGAAGCTTTCTCTCCTACTGTACCACTTTCGCCACTGACACCAGCAACCGAGCCCGCCGATACGTCGCTCTGGGGCATTGAAGAGGAGCCAGACAACCTTACAGATGACGAAACCAATGATAAGCTTCGCAAAGAGCGAGAGTATTGGGAACGCGATGTGGACGTGAAGATGATCTTCAACTACTTGAAGAATCGATTCTCGCGTGGCACGCAGACCGATAACAATCCGACTGCTGAGGAATCAATTGGACCACTTCCAGCATCATGGGCGACTGTCGGTGCATCACAGTCTGCGATGGGCACGTCGCCAGAAAGTCAACGTCGAAAGGAAATCATTCGGCAACAGCATCCTCTTGTGTCCAAAGCCGCGGAAAGAGCTATTGAGCGTGCACGGGCCAGCGCCGCGACTGCGAGAAGGCGAGAAAGCCTGTTGAAACGACATCACATGGAAACTCTTCAGCGCAAGCGTGCCGGTAGTCAGAGCTGCGCGAGTGAAAGCACGAAACGTAGTCGTCACAGTAGAAGTGGATCGTCGCGCCATTACTGGGACATTGGTAACAATAGCGTCGGAAGCGGTAGCGGGCCTGCAATGTCTGCTGCTCTCGGCGGCTGGGGCGAGGTCTAAATTGACACCAGAAGTCACGCTCAAGTCAACGATATCACACGACTTATGCCACCCAATGCTCGAAAGGATCGCGTACTCTGCTGGCCAGAACGACACTCAATACCATGTACAACAGATGAAGAGAACAATGCATCACGATGCAAACTCGACGAAGCCACCTGCCTTTGAACAGGAAGTCGCCCTGCAACAACGCGCCTGAGGGCTATTTCATCGCAAAGAGCTACCATTCGGATCTAGAGTGAGAGACAAACACAGTGTCTCGAATCATCAATAATATTCAGCGAGCATGTCTGCACTGTAACATGATACCACATTTTTTTACCTATCAGCTAGCATGATACCACGAACAACAACGCTGCTTCTTACTTTAGGATACCTTATCGTCTACTAGGATAGATTGATTGGTACACAATACAAGGCTCTTCAGCCATTTTCAGAATACCAATACTATGATACCATCTACTACCTATCCATTCTCCCCACCACCTCCACCGCCTCTACCTTTCCCACTAACACAAATAAAGCCTAACCTTACCATTTAGCGCACATGGCATTTAGCCGCCCGCATACCAAACATTCTCTCACCCACAGTCCTTACCTACACACTCGTCACGAACCACTCGACCCTTCACATCTCACATCAGCAACAACTCCAGCATATCTACCTTTCAGGCGTATATATACCACTTCCACCTCCAGTATGAGTCGAAAAGTGTGCCGATTCTCTCCCATCCAAACTCTCTTTTCGACTAAACATTGACAAAGGTCTTGAGAGGCGTGAAACTGCGGACGATGGTCGACGTTGTGGAATGTTGATGTATTCGTTTGTTGAGTTTGTTGTTGAAGGTGCTGAGGTTTTTGAACCGCGGACGTGTTTGCTTGGGGTGATGTGGTTTGTTTGGGGGGTTGGGTCGGAGGAGTCTGATGGGGGATCAGAACGGTGGTCATGGTAGGTATCATTAGGAGTCTGCCAGATAGAAGGATTTGGGGTTTTGGGGTGGACCCAGGATTTTCTTTGCAGTAAATCTACGGGGTCTTTTTTGCTCTTCTCTCTTCTTATCTAAAAGGGTATGCATGGTTTGGGAGAAGAGTAGAGGAAATTATTTCTTACTCAAGACCTGTTCAGCATAAGCATCAGGACCAAGCTTCACCAATTTCTCGTCCTTCACAATGACTTCTTTCTCGGAGTCTGCCATGTATTTCTCCACAACTTGTCGGATACCGTTATCGTATGTTCCAAGGATTCTTGAAGCTAGAAGCGCGGCGTTGACGCTATTGTTAATGCTGACGGTGGCTACCGGAACTCCACGAGGCATGTTGCAGATGCTGAGAAGACTGTCCATTCCGTCTCCGATTGTGGGTTTCACAGGGACTCCGATAACCGGCAGAGGGGTGTAGGCTGCTGTCATTCCTGGTAGATGAGCCGCGCCGCCTGCTGCGGCGATTATGACTTTGATGCTGGTTTGTGAGGCTTGGGATGCGAAGTGTGCCATCCAGGCTGGAGTTCGGTGGGCGGATGTGATTCGGGTTGTGTACGGGATGCCGAATTTATTAAGGATGGCGAGACCAGGTTGGAGGACTGGGAGATCGGAGTCGGAGCCCATGACAATGGCTATGAGGGGTTGTTGTTCGGGTGTTTCTCTGGTTGTCATTGAAGATCCGGTGGCTGATGAGAGGGAGCGTGCAAATGATGGTGTCTGTGGTTTGCCTTCGTCTACGAGATCAATCATTGGCTGAATGAGACGTTCTGCTTGGGACATTGTAGGCGCGCAGACCGTGATGTGGCCCATCTTGCGACCTTTCCGTGACTTGCCCTTGCCGTACAGGTGGAGCTTTGTTCTTCTCTGCGCCAGTGCTGCTCGTGCGATCTTGAGATGTGAGTCTTCCTCGTCGCCTCCGAGAATGTTGAGCATGATGCTTGGTTCTCGCAACTCCAGATCTTCTTGTTGGAGAGGCAAGTCGAGGATGGCTCTGAGGTGTGCTTCGTATTGAGAGACTGGACAGCCTTCGATGGTGTAGTGGCCGCTGTTGTGAGGTCGAGGAGCAATTTCGTTAATTAGGAGAGTCTGTCCATCAAGGAGCAGAAACATCTCAACACCAAAGACACCCTTGCCCTCGAAGCATGCCACTGCTTGCCTGGCGAGCTCTTGAGCCTTCTTGCTCACTTCTGGAGATACGCCTCGCGCAGGTGTATATGTGAGCTTGCAGATTGAGTCTTCATGGATAGTTTCGGTAGTTGGAAAGGACAAGACCTCATTCGCCGTCTTTACGACCATGACTGCCAGCTCCATCTTGAAATTTGCCCATTTCTCAGCATAAAGATCTCTGTTGACGCTGAGTGCTTCGAGGGCGGGCTTGAAATCGGTCTTAGTCTTGATCGCAAAGTTTCCTCGACCGTCATATGCATCTCTCCTTGACTTCAGCATCAATGGTAGGCCAAGCTCTCCACTAACACGCTCAAGCTCTCGCACGGTGGGATCCTCGAGTGACAGACTCTCCGTTGTGGCGACTCCTTTCTTCTTTAGGTGCCATTTCTGATTGTACTTGTCCTGGATCATGCGAAGCGTTTTCCAGTGCGGTTGAACATCAACAGTCTCGCTAATCTCTTCGAGCATTTCTGTGTCGACATGCTCAATCTCCACTGTCACGACATCGGATTTTGCGGCCAATTTTTGAATCGCTCTACGATCCTTGAACGACCCGTCAACATGGCCATCGTGATTTGATACTTGCTTTGCGCTTGATCCGGGGGCATCGAGGAAGTTGACCTTAATCTCCAGCAGGTTTGCTGCTTCAACCAGCATTCGTCCAAGCTGGCCGCCGCCAAGAACTCCAACCACTTTGTCTGAGGCCATTCTCACCGGTTCCTTCGCTGTAATGAAGGTTCCTCTGCTGCTAAATTCTTCGTAAAAGCGCGATTGCATTCAATGCATGCTCCTGGTAGTCGCGGAAGCTTGTGACACGTGAAAGACAGAATTTTGCAGAGAGTGAGTCGGAAAGGAAGGGTCTGTCAAAAATTCCCCAGCTTAGATTTGGAGATGCAAGCAACAAAGTTTGGGCAGCTGCCTTCAAAACCACGCCTTACTCGGGGATTGGGTAATTATATTATCCCGAGTGCGATAGCTATATAACGATCGCTAGAACAAGCAGTGTAGGATGTGCCTGTTACTTCCGGTACTGCCGGACGAACTAATCAGAATCACTTTCTCACATGGGCTTCAATGGGTCCGGGTTGGAAAGATCCCGGTACCCGTAATCGGCAGGTTCACGTTCGTAGTACAAGAAAGAACGATTGGGCACGCAATGAGAGCTCAAAAATGCGGTGATCGGGAGTTGAAGGTCAGACGGTATTTCATTCCATGAACTGCATAGCCGAAGTGCAACGCCGCATGCCTAGCCTTTGCCAATCCATATAGAACACCTCATGGATGGCAATTTTCATGTCCTTTTTGGACTGCTGATCATAAAAGATGCGCCTGCACCATGCCATAATTCCGTCAAAAGCCAACACCCAGAAACGAGCGTGTAGCTTAGACCTTGAAACCACGCGATCGTCTGCGACCACGGGCGCGCTCGAACTTGCGTCCCTTGCTCTCGACGTATGGCTTCTTGTCGGTGTGTGGGCCGAAGCCGAAGTGCTTGACAGCCTCACGGGCGTTCTTTGGACCACGGAGAAGGATGACGTTGGAGCCAGTTGGGGCACGGAGAGCAAGCTGATCGAAGGTGAGGCACTCACCACCGGCCTTCTCGATGCGAGCGCGGGCAGTAGCGGTGAACTTGAGAGCGCAGATGCTCAGCTTTGGGACCTCGAGGAGACGGTTGTCATCGGTGACAGTGCCGACAACAGCGCGGATCTTGCCCTCGTGAGCCTTGCCGCTGTGCTGGTTGGCAGAGACAGCGACAATCTTGGAGAGGGAGAGAGGTGGAGTGTTGATGCGCGACATGCGCAGTCTGTTCTCAATCAGCATTCCTGCTCATGTCTTGAGGCCTCCCATGCCCTTCATCGCCCGCGCCTGCTCTTACGTACCTCCTCAGGACAGTAGCATTGAACTTGCTCTCTGTGCGGCGGTTGAGGAAAGTGTACAGCTTGTGCAACAACTTTCGGTATGGGTTGGTGCTGTGTGGCGCCTAAACACATAAGTTAATATGTGTTCGACTCGCAGAGAACTCATTCATTCTCGATGCTCAAAGCAGGTATATGTACCTTGCGGTGGCCGGAGACCACGTGGTGCTTGTCCAAATCCTATAGATTCATTAGCACAATGTCTTGCAATAGGCGACTGGAGAGCGCTGGGCGGTATAGGTGATATTAAGTAGGCCAAAGAATGTGTGTCCAATGTTACAAGACCATCCACATTCCCGCTCCAAATGTGCGCCTCTCGATATCTCCCAACCTGCTCCAGTGCTCTTCCGTGCGTGCGCACTTACGACACCCATCTTGTCTGTATTGTCGGCGGTTGTGTGGTTCTCGACCGTGAGGAAAGAAAGGTCGTCTTCAAGCGCAGTCTCGATGCAAATTGCAAATCGGTGCCAAGAAATCGTGTGGACCGACTGCCGAAGAATGCTAGTGCGAACCTTAAATACACAATCGCATCATCTCGTTCCTCGCTTTCACCCAACATCTTCACCTTTAATGCGATATCCAGTCCACGAGCATCTCACCTTCTTCATCGACAAGCGAGCGATCTGGAGAGCTCTACGATGACTCTGTGCCCAAGAGCACTGTCTATCATGCGTAATGCACCTACTGCCGCAGCTCACCACGCAGGTCACGAGTGGGCTCACGGATGGGAAAAGCATTGGACCAGCATGACGCTCCCTAATGGACCAGGATATGAATGCTTCATCCCTTCCAGACACAATGGTTGTGAGCATCTTCTATCGGAGTCGGCGTAATTGCTGATGCCGTGATGATACCATAATCCAGTTCCTGGCTCATGCACAATTTCTTGCACAAGGAAGCTTAGCCTCACAATAACGATCAGCTCAACCCTCCCCAACCCGCCGACGTCAGCCTTTTCAGGAGATTCAGCCGATCTACATTGCTCTTGACCAGCGTTGTCAGATGCGGTCTTGCAGTCTCGGACAGGAGCAACCTTGTTGCAGCTTCATACTGATTTCCGTTCCTGTAGAAGCCCATTTTCTCCCATATCCCTCGGCTGACAGCGTCCTCTTTCAACGCTTCCCAATGCTCATGCCATGTATCGAGCGCATTCACTGTCTTCGCTAACATACCGGCTACTGGCGTCATTAACTGGCGGAACAATGCTAATTGTAGCAGATCATTGGCATAGCGATACAGCATATGCATTAAGATGAATGTGTCCAGCATTGTCAAAGACATCGACACTTCGCTAGAAAATAGTGCCCGAAATGCAGAGCAAGGCGACACCATTCGCCTGAAGCTGAACTCGGGCTCCGTGAATGGGTGCGAGGCATCAAAAATCGCTTCGTCGCACGGAAAATCGCCTTCGATCTCCGAGCTTGGTACTCGCAAAGGTATTCCTTTGTAGAAGAGGAAAGCACAATCGAGCAGGATGAGCCATGTCGCCGTGCTACCAGATCATCAGTCACCATTTCTACTGCAAGTATTCAAATGCTTACCGAATCATAGACTCTTTCCTCAGCCAAGATGATTCAGAAACCCGATCTTCTAGCTGTTGTCTAGCCCCGAGCAAGCCAGTCGCTTGTGCAGCCTTGATGGTCTGGTCAAAACGAAGCGTCATGGCTCTCTGCTTGGCAGCTTCATCGCCGGTCCAGAACTGTATGACAAGCATGCAAAGTCCTGCTTGAATCGTCTGGAAATCTCCGTGCTTGGCCGCAGCACTGCACTTTCCGAGACTTTGCTCCCCAAACAAGGGCTCGTGGAAGAAGATATACTTCTCCGCGTGGAACATGATCTCGCTCGCCATCGTCCGCTCATCTTCATCCGGAGAGTACATAGCTCCGAGCAAAGCCATGCTCGCCAACAATGGCTCATTCGTGTCCTCCGCGCTGAACGAAGGCTTATGCACGTAACGACAATTCCGGTGCCAGCAGTCGAAGTAGTATCGAAGGAACCTAGCTGTGCGAGTGGGCGCGAAAAGATGCTTTAGCTGTGCTGTCACCGACTTCTGCTCTGCTTCGCCAAGTCTGGTGACACTCGGCACGCAAAGGATGCTCTTGATGATGACATCCAGCTTCTCCTCACAGTCAGAGACGCCGTAAATGTCATAGTCGTCCTCATCGCTTGGAAGTTGAGGAGAATCAAGCCAAGTCTCCAAATGAGATGCGTTTCCTCCAGGCCAGATGTCCGCACTGAAGAACGACGGATCGAATATACTTTCCAGAAACTCAAAGTCGAAACCCACATTAGCGTCAGTTGATCCTTTCGATGGCACATAGACTTTAACCTGGCTTCTCGATGCAGTGGGTGACCTCGGCGCAGGTCTAGGAAAATTGAAACGAGAAGTGAACACTTCCTCCTCCCCATCGCGAAGCAAGAATGCTACCGA
Source organism: Pseudocercospora pini-densiflorae CBS 125139 (assembly GCA_000504365.2). Taxonomy (NCBI): domain Eukaryota; kingdom Fungi; phylum Ascomycota; class Dothideomycetes; order Mycosphaerellales; family Mycosphaerellaceae; genus Pseudocercospora; species Pseudocercospora pini-densiflorae. Next base: position 26,391 of record AWYD02000082.1, read on the forward strand.
GCAAGGTTTGCTGCCGCGATCGTCTCGAGCTTCGTCTGTGGCTCTCGAATATGTGGAACGAGACGTCGTGGTAGAACTGGTATCTGAGCCTGGCTTTAGACAATTCAGTCCTCGCGAAACGCAAGTGCTGCATGGAGACGATCCATCGCAAGAGATCTTCTTCGTAGCACAAGAGTTGCAAGCATGTCGTCCTCGACCTCGTGCTCTGCGGAAATCTGGAAGTGGATTTGAACCTCTTTTCGGACAGATGATGCTGTGTCGTTGGAGGGCATCTCTTCTGGAGTAGCTGTTCTTGCAGAACTGGCAGAGATGGGTTTCTCGTGAAGAACCTACAATTCAAATCGTCAGGAAGCATCTCGCGGTCTGGTTTTCGACGCTCACCTCTGGAATGAGTATTTCGATCTCGTTGCAACATACTGTCTTTTGCAGGCTCCACGGGCCGGAACTCCTCTTTCTCTGCCGATCTCAACTGCCGAGCATCTTCTGCATTCGTACAACCTCGTCAAAACTCAGGAGCAGACGAAGTGAAGTCCGGGGGCGACAAGGAAAGGACGTTGACTGTGGAGAAGCAAGTTTGGGGAACAAGTCCTTCAATATATCACTCCGAAATAAAGTTTCCCGCTACAATACAAGGCACGAGGTACATCTACTTGGGGATGCCGAGATTGATGAAACACAGCAGCGGATCCATCCTAACCTTTCCTTCTCACCTATCTACATCGGCTCCAAAGCTCCCATCCCACTAATCTCAAAATCAGGAATCGGCTTGATAATCGGCTTATACCCACCCAAATCCTTCGCACTAACCCAATTCCCATGAACCTGAGCCTTCATATGTAAAGGTAACTGCACTAAAGCAATCGGTTTCTCAAAATTCTTGGTATCCAGAACCACAACATCGCAACGATTTGCCGCAACTCTTTCAATCAAAGCCATAACCCAACCATCTCCTTCTTCCGCATCTTCACTCCTTGGAACAAAGATAGGTTCTTGGATCAAAGAATTATCGCCAGCGTAGAAAAATTGCGTTTTCCCGGATTTGTTGGAATGTTGTGCCAAACCATTTAATCCTTGATAGATGTTCTTCGTTCCGTCTGATTTTTGAGGAACGAAGACGTTCATCCAAACGTAGTCGTATTTCGAGGTCATGAATCTTTCATCGATTCTTGGAAATTCCGCGGGACAATCTAAGATTATTTCTGGGTCCGAGATTTTGCTGCGGTCGGGTTGTGAAGGGTCGAATTTCCAGCGTACGAAATCTGCTTTTGAGTCTGGAGATGGCATTCTAGGGTTTTCTTCGTCGGGTGGGAAGAATGGGAAGGCGTTGTCGTGGACTCGAGAGCTTTCGACGTAAATCAATCCCGTTTCTGGGTCTTCCCATGCTCCGGCTGTGTGAATTGCCATGCAGTTTTCCCAGTCGTAGGAGCGGACTTCGTTGGGTTTCCAGCCTGATGCTTTGGGATTTGCTGCGTCTCGTGGGATCACCATGAAGGTCGCGCCTCGGTTGTAGTCCCAGGCCCAGTGGTGTCCGCCTTTCTTCATTCGCGCGATATCGGCTTCAAAGGGCCAGAGGAAGAGGATGATCCAACTTGGGGTCATGGCCATGTCGTGTATGAAGCCTGGTTTCTCGTAGGGCTGGTGGCTCCAAAGCTCATTCTTGCACTTTCCGCTGCGATCGATTGTGTATGTGACAACGTCCGATGTTCCCAGGCCCTTTGCTTCGTAACCAAAGACTACAAGCTCGTCTGTAATTGGATCGTGTTTTGGATGTGCAGTGAAAGTCTTCGACTTGATCTGACTCTTGAAGGGATCGTAGCATCTTGTCTCGAGTGTGACTGGGTCGACGCCGTATGGTAATGCGACTTCCTTCATGGCAAGCAGGTGCCTGCAAGCAATGGGTATAAGGGTCAGCAATGGGTCAAACGATAGACACTCCGAGACACCGCGCCGAGACAGAGCTGCCGTCTCTGACACCGCTCGCTCAGTCTCGCACGTTCACTCGGAGTCGCGCCTTATACACAAGAGCTTACTCACCCTGCCCAGTAGACGAGGTTTGTATTCGCTGTACTATCAACTGCCGCTCTGCATACTGTCAGCGGTGGACCTATTCAAAGCGTTGATAATACTCACCTCACGCAAGGATGATGCGTATAAGGATTCCGATATAGCCCAAAAAGCGCCTTGTTCGCCTTTTTCTCCAACTTGAACCTCTCAGTCTCAACATATTTGGTCTTCATATCAACCCTCCCATTGTGAAACTGAAAGACGGACACGTTTCCGTCTCCATCAATCGGTACATTCTTCGGATCTGGAGGCACAAATGGATCGCACATAACGCGGTAAAAGTTGCCGTCAATCTCCTTGGGAATCTCGCCGTGGACGATGAGGTCGGCCACTTCTCCTTCGAGCCGGCATGGTGTAGCTCCCCCAGCGAGATCAAGAGCCACTGGCCATTTGGACTTGAGGCCGTGTGCCCAGTCATCGGTCTCGCCATTGGTTTGTGCGGGAGGATCTGCTTTGATTGGTGGAGGGCCGTGGGCAGGAATTTTTGCTGTGATTGTCTCAACGACGGTCGTACTCATCTTGATGAGCTTGAGGTGAGGATGAACTGAAGTCTGAATAGCCAGTAGGACAATTTGCATTCCATCTTGTCCATCAGAATGCCGCTCTTATATCTTTCCCCCATTCGTTCGGTACAGCTGGGAAGCTGCAGGCCTGTACCCCAAGCCCCATACTTCCCCGCCCATCCCTTGTGATCCACGAGGTTGTCGGTATGCTTACGTTGGGTTGGACGAATCATGGGTGTCGAAGTCAAGAAATGATTCAGGCACGAGGCTGGAGTGCAGCTCGGAAGTCCACCACTAGCGCCGGATTGTTTCCACTCACGCAAAATACACACATTCCTTGTGATCTACATCTTCTGAAATCGACTATTCGGCCTAAAGGCTCCAGAACACAGTATGGTCGCTCTCGAAAGGTGTCTGGCAGATGAACGCGGCATGAAGTGCTTGAATTTGGGAGGTGTGGGCTGATTTAGCGTTCCCTGCTCAAACGGACTGGCAGCACAACCCTGCATCGGCAAATTGGAGGCGACAAGACTGTTATCAGTTCGGCTGTCAGGTGTTTCAGGAGGCGCTTTGGATGTCAACTTCATGTTGCGTAGATTCTCTAGGATGACCCGGTTCTTTCACGTGCAAGAGACAGGCTCAAGATCAAATGGGGTGCACTTGAGAGCTCTTCATCTCGCCAGGTTCGTTGAACAATTCCTCGATGGGATTCTTGTTGACCGCCTCGTACCATTGCAGTGCGCTACACATGAAGTAAGCGCTTGATCCCCATATGGTTGAGAGATCACTCTGGTATTCGGCCCAACCACGAGTATGTGAAAGAATGCCGAAGATGGCGATCAGCTCGAAGCCAACACTACCGACTGTTGCCCAAGCACCGACCCACCATCCCAAGACTTTGGGCTCTGGTTTATACCACTTCTCTTGAGTCTCTAGCATGAATATCAGACTGGCGATCAAGAAACATGCGGCTGCCACGACTTGAGGATACCAGTACGCTCCTAGTTCCTGCCACCATTCGAGGCTGTCAAGAATGCCAGGCAGAACAACAATCGCAGTCACGCCATACAGAGTCACGCCGAAGAGTTGGATGGCGCAAGCCAGATAGCCGATTTCATAGACGTGGTGGGTTCTGAGAGCATGCCAAGTCGGCCACCATCTCCAAGACATGTAAATGCTCGTATCGTTTTCCTCGCCGCCCATATCTACCGCACCTCTTCTAGGCGCTGGAGATTTGCCATCTGGGTAGATCGAGCCAGGTCGAAGATGACGAGCTTCTTTGGTCTTCCAGCCAGCTTCGGGGTCAACAGTAGCAGAATAGCCCTCCTCACGATGTCGATGAGCCGGATTAAGATGGCTGAAAAAGTCGTGGATCTTCTCGTCAAGTAGCTTCTTGTTGTCGTCATCATGGCCGTCCAGAAGTCTTCGCATAGCGGATCCATGAAAACTGCCGTCATTGACAGCTTCAAGATACGCTGCTACGGCACCGATTTGATAGAAGATTGCACCGAAGAAGAAACTGAGAGGGCCAGCATATGTCTTTGCGGTCTCAGACATCGAGTCTTCGCCATGTGCAACCGGATACCACGCAAGGACGCCATCACAGATGAACAGGGCGGAACCAATGGTATATGACCAACCACTCCAGAAAGCCATATCCCAGTAAGGAAAGGTCGAAATCATCGTCCACAGATTGGTCCGAATGTGTTTGAGGCTCGATGACATCCGTGGTGTGAACTGCAATGGCAGGAAAGAGTGGTCATCATCGTCCGAGTCCAGGTCTAGTCTCGGCACTGCTATTGAGTTCCTGCCCTTACGGTTGTCTCGAGCACGCCAAATGAGCTCTCGCTCCTCTGCTCGACTGGCATTTTCATCAGAGTCGCTCTGGTATCTCACTCGCATCTGAATGTTGGTGGGATTCAAGAATCGGCTGACGCCGTAGGCATGCATGCTGTCCATGTGCAATTTGTGTCGCACAGTCCTGACTTTATCGACAACACCCGCTTGGACATCCTCTGCTGCAGACTTGAGCTTGTCCATAGTATGGTGCTTGTCCATATTGTCGTCGCCATGGTCGCTTTTCGCCCTCTGCTTCGACAAGCTGCGTGGCTGCGATGATCCACTGGACGTGCGATCTTCTGTTGGTGATGGTGGATGCAACAGTTCATCATCGTTTAGTGTTCTGGAGTTCTGGCTCGGTGTCCGATCATCCGTTGGTGACACAGGTGACAGCAACTCGTTGTCACCACTACTGTGATTTTCCGGGACAACATTTCCAGGTCCGCTATCTCTGGCGTCATCGCTGGCGAACGGATTCGGATTGTCGAAATGCTCCATTTTGCATTGTATACCTGTGAAACAACGAACTCCACAAAATATAAAAGGAACAGGGCCCTCAAGAACAGCAAGCTTTGGTCAAGCACCAACAGGTGGCGCTTAGCTTGCTTTTGCTCGGTTGCATCGAAGGAGTCTGAGGCTGTACAACGGCTTCTGCGGCGCTCCTACACCCTACGCAAAGCTTAATAATTGACTTTGACGATAAGTGCACCAGTGTCACCATTGGTCTGCGCAGATTACAGACCGCTGTGTTGTATGCAGCAACGATCCCGCTGAGCCTGCTTTCCGTGCTTGACCGACGTAGTCGTGAGGCACATGATGTTGTACTTGTTCAGGTACAAGCAGTCAGCGTACATGCTACGGCGATGTTCCTTGTTCTTTGCTGCTACACCTTCTCAATCCTGTGATCGTCCGAAGTGCAGCATTGCCACGGATCTTCGTTGCTCGGACCAAAGCGAAAAGCAGGTCAGCATCCACACCACACGTGGCATTGGACATTTGAAAGAGGTTCTCCGCTACCGAGCACGACATTCAGTGACATCGGTAGACATGCAATATCGAACTCCGGGCCACGAAGCTCTCCATGCATCAACATTCGTGACGAAATATTAGTCTAGCAGAGGTGCCCGCATCGTGTGATCCGTGGAATGTCACTCAAGCTGCCTGATGTCTGTCACGGCTCTCTGCGAATTTGTAGCTTGGCCAATGCTCAGAAGCGCAATGTGAGTTGTCCACGGAAAGGGAAGGTCTTCGAAGACGGCCTTGCTTGCTACCAATCCGCGTGTCGACCAGATGGACTGGAAGAATTGCCCAAACCTCACAGGCGCTGTCGACAGTCGAAAGCTCTCCTGCATATTGACCATTGTGGTTGCGTTTCCATTTCTTCCTCTATATTCCTGCTGAGCTCAAATCAAGTAGCTCGGTACAGCGCATTCGAAGGATACGATGCTGAAGGGCGACGTGTAATTGTGCATGCCAACAAGTTCGCGTAGCGCCGCATATCTCAGCTATCAGCGCTGGCACCGTGTCGAACAAATATGCTGCTCTCCACTGAGCATGAGAATTACAAACCCTTCATTCATATCGTGACGAGTGAATTGTTGGAGGAGATGTGAGAATAATGAGAGGCTGCAGACTCCGAATGACGCGAAAAGACGACCCCAAATGTGGAGAAGCCGAAGATCAGATTTGCAAGGGGTTATCCGCGGACGACGTCTGCACTTTTTAGAGACAACTTCTCCTTCTTGTCAACATCTTCAGAGGATGAGCTGCATTACGCTAGAGGCTGCTGGCGACCAGCAGACTCGCTGAACCTGCGATCTTCTCTTCCGGCCTCATGGACTTCTGGTAGAGCGATCACAGCTTCCGTGGTCCTCAAGACCTCGCCCTTAGCATCCAAAGCAACGGCAAGAGCCTGCTCGATACTGCCTCTGACCTTCAGTACGGTCTCGAAACTGATGCGCTCCACTTCGCCGAGCACCCTGGTAGTACCACTCCCGCTGGCCTTTTCCAGAAATCGCCACTTCTTGGTCTCGGTGTCCCCATTCCAACTGACAAAGATGGACGTCTGGTCTGTGCCTTCATACAATGCGATCGCAGGATCTTCATGCGGCAATCCAGTCCAGTTGTATCGATATGCGCGATAATTCTCCACACCCTTGCCGAGAAAGCCAGAATCGAAACAGGCGTGGAATATGGCCGTGCCATTCGGTAGGAACTCCGTCACAGCACCCTCCGAGCCCCAATTCACGAGGGCATTCTTGTTGGGCAGTATTTGTGTCGAGCCTTGCGACTTGGAGAGAAGGTCATCAGGAGGATAGAAGCCTTGCACAAGCTCTGCTTTCCAGCTCGTGGTGTTCAGCTTTAAGATCTTGCCACCACTGGTCTTCGCAGTATGGACTTCTCGACCTCTGTTGGACTCAGTTCCATGAGCAGAATTGTCATAAAGGCTGATGATCTCCACATCATCATGCTGTGCGAGAAATCTGGCGTGATGCTGAAAGCAAAACTTCACGCCTTCGCCGAGCTCGAAATCGGACCTTTTGCCATCCAAGCGCCAAATTATCGAGCCGTCGGTACCATTGATCTTGTGGACTGCGCAAGCATCTCTCGCTGACACAATATAGTTGCCATCACGATCCTTGTCAACAGAATTGATGTGGAAGTAGTCCCAAGCATCGCTAGAATTGTAGCCGGATCCTGCCTGGCCTGGATTGATCGGCAGTACAGATTCGTCCGGAGAGATATGCTCCAGACTGGACCATTCGAACAAGACACGGCCGGTTTCGATATCGAGCTCCTGGAAGATGGCGTCCACGATCCATTGCTGATCTGGGTATGCACCAAATTTCGAGAGATCTCGCGGCACTGGCTGATAGATCTGGATCAGAGCAGTCTTGCCGTCTATGACCTGGAACTCGTGCTTGTCGCTGAGCTTGTGCCGCCCAGCACGCAGCTCTCGAACGGTCTCGTAGTGTTGATTAAGAAAGGTGATGTGTCCGTGGCCGTGGCCGTAGTTTGGATTGTGGTCGCCTTCGAACGATGCTAGAACATCTTTGCCATTCCACTGCACCTTCTGGAAATTTGTGGCCCAAATCGAGTAGTAGCCATAGCCGGACCAGACCAGATCTCCATTGTCCTTGAAGATGTAGGGCCCTGCCTGTCTTGGTCCATGTTGGACGTAAGCGGTATCTTCTTGCCCTGCGAACGGGGCCACGAAAAGATAGCCGGTCTCGATCCCTTCGCCCGCAGCTATTGTGATGTTGAGACGAGGTGGTGCAAGATCACTTCGAGATCGGAATTGCCAATCAGCGTTGACGGCTGAAGCCGCAAGAAGGAGCGCATTCCATACGTTTCGCATCATATTTTCTCCTTCCTACGACCTACTACGGGTCGACTTGATGAAGTTTGCGACTTATACCTCTGGAACGATATTTCGCCTAATGCGCAAGACGACTCGACAATGTCGTTCAGCTCTGTAGGCCAATGGCTCTTCCCATCACGACAACAGCCCAGAATTGCGTGCTTGCTCCGCTTCGAGCTCACGACCCAATAGCATCACAGCAATGCCTTTGATTCCTCATTGATTCCCTCACAACCACGTTTGCTCCGCAACCTGGCATGCCGTTGCATAGGCTCCCGAGATGCAGTTGGGAATGCTTACGTTATTCCGAGCATGAAACCTTGCACAGAAAATGTTGACCTGTGACAAGGTACATACAGATACGCAAGAAGCCTCACTTTTTGCGCGATACTGCTAGCCGGCGAAGTTTGATCTTGGATCCCGACGAAGAGACGACAATGGCAGTTGAGGGCACTCAGCAGCAGGATCTGGAAGCCACGAATGGTCGATATGCCGAAGATACGCCATTACTCAAACCACCTGAAGAAGAATCTTGGAAACCTCCACGAAGCTTCATCTGGATCGAGATAGCTATCTTCGCCAACGTCTTCCTGTACGGCTTCGATGGAACCATTACCGCTTCGACCTACGCTGTTATCAGCAGTGACTTCGATGCTGCCAATACAGCTTCCTGGTTGACAACATCTTACCTGGTCACATCAACAGCATTTCAACCACTCTATGGACGCTTCAGCGATATCTTCGGTAGGAGAATATGTTTCTTCATCTCGACTATCACATTCGCGACTGGATGTTTGGGGTGTGGTCTTGCCCAAGATGTCGTCAGCATCAATCTCATGCGCGCCTTGACTGGTTTAGGAGGAGGCGGGTTGATGAATATGGCCACAATCATCAACTCGGATATGATTCCTTTTCGGCGCAGAGGCATGTATCAGGCTCTGCAGAATACCATGTTCGGCGTTGGAGCTATCTCTGGAGCCAGCTTTGGTGGAGCCATCGCTGATAGCATCGGTTGGCGGTGGTGCTTCCTACTCCAAGTACCGATCTCAGTCATAGCCTTCGTACTGGGCTGGCTGGTCATCAAGAATCCTCATCAGGCAGAGAACCGAGAGAGCTCGCTTGAACAGGTTTGGAATAAAATCGACTTTGCTGGTTCCATCGTTCTCGTGGTTGCGTTGTCTCTGCAGCTCGTGGGGCTGTCAATTGGAGGCAACGAACTGCCTTGGAAACATCCTGTGGTCGTGTCATCGTTGGCTGCCAGTGTGGTGCTCTTGGCTGTGTTCTTTGCCATTGAAGCAAGAACGACCGCAATACCGATCATTCCTCTTCGCATGTTCAAGCGCAAGCTGTCTCTGGTCATCCAATTGACAAATCTCTGTGCTGGGACCGCAGCGTACGCCTACCTCTTCGTATTACCGCTCTTCTTCCAGGTCGTCCTCTTAGACACCGCAGCGACGGCTGGCGCTCGCTTGGCTATACCATCACTTGCGACTCCGATCGGTGGTATCGTCGCCGGCTTCGTGATGTCTCGTTATGGCAAGCTCATCCTACTTGTTCGACTGGGAGCCTTCTTCATGGCGCTTGGGAATGGTCTCGTCACATCACTTGGCTTTTACGATGCGCTCTGGAAATACTACGTGTTCATATTTCCAGCGAACCTTGGGCAAGGCATCATCTATCCCTCGACGCTGTTCACAAACCTCGCTACTTTTGAGCACTCCGGTAAGTGGATAGTCTGATCGTTCGCTTCGATGACTGCTGATATCTGATGTAGATCATGCTGTCTCCGCCTCGACGGTCTATCTCGTTCGCTCAGTGGGCAGCGTTTGGGGCGTGGCCATTACATCCGCGATCATTCAGACCACGCTGAAGCAAAAGCTTCCAGAAGCATTGAGTCATGTCCAGAATCGAGACGAGGCAGGTGTTCCCTAACATTCGTTAACATGCACGCTCACTGACTCTCGCGTCCAGCTCATCGACCAAATCCGCCACTCAATGACAGCACTCAAAGATCTACCACTTTCGATCCAACTACCAGTACGCCTCGTCTACTACGAAGGGCTGAGATATGCTTTCGCCGTATCGACATGCATCGCAGGACTCGCCGTGATAGCTTCTTGGTTCGCACGACCTGGAGGACTTCGCAGCACGAAATAAACAAGTAAACAAGAGAACGCGTCCATGCGTTGCTAATATTGTATCTCACATCCAATGCTTGTATGCTGGTATAAGCTTTGATGAAGAGAAATTCGAGAACCTTGGCAATCCCTGGAAGCGCGAACGAGCGGGTCACTTCAGGGATCGTGGGCTCAATTCCTAGAATTGAAACGAAATTTGTGCCTGAAACCCTTTGATGCTCATGCTTGAGGCCGCGTGGCCGCCTCATCGAGCGTTGGGCAAGGGAGTCTTCATTGTCGAGTCAATTGGTGTGTCAGCCACAAGGAAATTGTACTGTGCAGGGAAAATTTGATGGGTGGGTGTATCAAGTGTTGCCTGAGCCACATGCGGAGGGCGGTGATGATGGCAGGCACATGTGAGTCTGCGGGTGCGCTCGTCTTTGCGAGTGAAGTTGGTCGATATATGCAGGCTCAGAAGAAGGTGCATGTGTGTTAGGGAGTGGAAGATGTATGCACACCACATGTTCAGTGTCCTTGCATTGTGTATCGTTTTGCTCTACACACTCGTAGCGGTAAAGCAGTAACGACGGGAGGCACATGTGGTCGACATATGCAGGCCCGGGAGAAATGCATATGTGAAAGGTAGTCGAAGTCGTATGCAGACTATACATAAGGTCCTTGCATTCTATTGTCAAACCGTCCTGACGCTAATGCATGAGCACATGGACCAAGAGTTCCTTGCGTCACTGAAACGGTTGACGACAGGTGCTCGTGGAGTCATGGTCGCACGATAATGCGTGGCATCTGCACATCATCCGCCATATCCGGATTGGGTGCGGACTTTTGAGGTCATCGTTGATGTGATGCTTCACGCGACGGTCGTGGTGATGCATGCCCGCCGACGTCCAACATTCGTCGATGAGTATACGACGTATGGTGAACATGTGGACAGGAAGTCGCTCAAGCACATATGAAGAAGCGAAGGGGGTGTTGCTTGGTGAAACTCGATCTTCTAGCGGCGCATTAAATACACTTCTCAGCCGTAGCTATAGGTAGGTAGGGGCCTTCATCGTCGGTATCTACAAGCTACGCCTCGACGCCGATTTGTCGTTCGAAAAAAACACCCAGCAACAATATATCGAAAGAAAAATGGTAGTAGTAGTGGGCAAAGGAGGATCTTGTAAAGTGTCGACGATAAAAAACCTAGATGACTGCCGCCGTGTCCCAGCTGTTCATTAGATTCTTCTTCTTCTTCTTCTTCCTTCTTTCGGACAAATGTGCATTATAGAGGATCTTGAATTACAAGGTCGGTGGAGAGGGAAATCAAAGCCAATATGCGTGATGATGCCGTCTTTCGTTCGATGTTTGTTGTTGTCGTGCTGTGAGTTCCCAAGCTCAGGCTTCAAGACTGTTCGTTCATGCCACCCATCCTCATCACTCGCGCTCCAAGCTCGACGCTTAGAGTGCGGCGATGAAACCAGCAGCTGCAAGAATGACACCGAATGAGGCCTTTGAAGCAGCTCCGGTGTAGCCTGGAACGATCGGGCTGGTGGTCGATGGTGGGACGTATGCGCCGGTTCCGGTTGGCATGACTGGTGGCATGTTTGGTGAGACTGGCGTGGTGGCGTTGCCTGATGGGTATGGTGGAGCAACAGGGCTGCTTGGGGCACTGCTAAATAGTCAGTATGTCAAGTGTTCACGACTGGGCTGGAATGCACGGTGTTCTGTGTACCATGTGCTGCACGAGGTTACTACTGACGAGTAGACTGGCTTTGTCACGGTGCATGGGCAGTTGGTGATGGTGAGTGTGGTGGCCTCGGTAACGGTGTAGGTCACTCCGCCGTGAGTGATCTGAGTGGACTCCGGGCAGTAAGTTGTGAGCTCGGTGACAACCTCGGTGGTATAGGACGGCTTCTCTGGCATCACTGGAGCAGCAGTGGTGCCGCCAGTCACGGAAGAAGAGGTGTTGGCAGGTGGTGGGCCGTAGCCACCATAACTCCAGCCATCAGAGGCGACGGCGACGGCGGAGAGGCCAGCAAGTGTAGCAGCGACAGCGAAACGCATCTTGACGGCTTGGTTGGGTGGTGAGGTATTAGAAGAAGTTGCGTGGGTGGTTCGTCGAGCGTCGGTTTAAGCGAGTGAATGCGGTATACACCGGTGTGTGGTCGTGTTGTCTGCTGGAACGAATGCTGTAAGAGGGAGGAAAGCAATACTCACGAACTGGATGTAGCATGTTCTTATTGCTAGCAACAGGCTCAAGATGAACGGCCGCTCTAATTGCATTGCGACCAATCAAGGTGCCTGATCACAACCCTAAAGCAAGGTACCCGCTGCGAAATAGGTACTTTCTTGTGGCGCTAATGCAGCGAGGCTTGAAGCCATCCTCCAGTTCTGGCGCAAGGACACGAGAGCGCCGACCGGGCCTGGCTTGAAAGGGGCGATAACAGCCGGGCACATGCTCGATCCTCCAATGCAACACTACGTGGGTGCAGCCTGGCGGGCATGGAGATGCATGGCAGCGGAAGTGGTGTCGCATAGCTCATTGGCCCAAGAAGGATTAATCCTCAAGATATACTGCTCGTCGGCTCCGTCAAATCAGCAGGAGTCCTCCCACTCATATCGTGCTTGCTTGTGTCGCTCACTCGCTCGCATTGCTCGTGTCCGCTTGCCGGGTTGCGCGCAGTAGCGATGAGATGAGAGACGTCCAATGTTGCTGACCTGGTTCCGCGACAAGTGAGCCGCGGGACACGCGACTATTTTGGCTCCAGTTCTTCTCGACTCTCCGCTTGACCTGGCCGACCGTCGCCAACAGCATGATGATCACAGACAAGCTTGAAGCCTCGCGCCCGTCGCAGAGCGACCATGCCGGCTGAGCCTCATGTGCCAGATGCGGCAGTTGGGAAAGCAAAATGGAGTGCTTCCGAAATTGCTCCAAACCTTGCCAAGGTCTTGAATCTGTATGAACATGGGGTCCCAGCACAGTTGTCGGTGAGCGACAAGCAACATCCGGCGGAGGAACTGGATCTTCACTTCGCACTGGGAGAAAGTAGGAGATCATGTCGCGAGCTTTTCGCGACGGTGAGAACTTGGTCGCGAAGTGGGTGTCAACATGGAAAGAAGAACGCCACAACCGCTCGGCTGTTGGATGTTGCAGCACGCGGGGTGACGATCTCTCGATCCTTCTTCACCATCTGCCGAGCAACATCAATGCACAGTCATCAACAACACCTGCAGGCAAGGCTGCGGAAATCCTGCTAGTCTTATCTTCACCTCTTCTCACCAGCGAGCCATTTTCTTCCGCTCGGTGTCTTTCGCAATCGCCGGCGTGCGTGGCCTTTTGAGCACCGTGACGACTTGACAGGCCTTCCAAATCGGGTGAGATTCATCAAAGACTCCCTGTCCCTCATCAACCGCAACCCAGTCACGCGGTGCAAATTTCTCCATTTCATCACTTCTCTCCATGATCAAGGAACGTTCTGGACTTCTGACTATCTCCCAATCTGCTATCAGGCTGGAATTTGTGGCCATTAAAGCACGGGCGAAGACTCCGGTCCATCTTCGAAACTTTTTAGAGCAGTTCACCGCGAACATCATCGGAGGTTTCGATGACGTTGCCATTGTTATCAAGAAGGCCGTTTTGTATGCATGTGTTGGGTCGGCAGCAGCCTCTTACATGCATGGGCAGCTCCGCGCCCTGCTCTGACGTCCTCAGAGAACGGCAGTGGTTCTGTCTTTCAGTGCTATAAACGCGAGGCTCTGTGCCTGATGCCTGCCTAATGGACAAGGTCTTCGTACGGCAATGGCGTTTAAGTTCCTGGTACTGTGGCAATTGCTCACGCGAGATAACAGATTTTCACCCTGGTTTGCAAGAACGATGGAGATTGATGCTGAATCCGGATCACATCCGTGTTCCGGTATCATCATGGCAAGGCTTGTCACAGCGTTCACTACCCGTGCTAGGACACATGCTACCTATTGTACTTGCCTACTATCCAGTTAAGCTAATACTGTACTTCGGAATACTACAGATAGGTGATGCATATAAGGAGGACAAGGTGGGTCCCTCGGAGAATCCAGGATCGGGCGGAGAGCCGGTTTCTTAGTATTCCCCTAGTAATCTTGCTCTTCTTCTAAACATTCTATTCTCTACCTTATCGTCGCTATCCTCTCTTGCTCTTTCTATCGCGCGTTCGAGCCTCGTAATAGATACCGCTATAGCTAATATTAATAGCTTTATAGAAGCTATAGTATTCGACTTCGCTACCGC
>AWYD02000096.1:0-61113 GCA_000504365.2 Pseudocercospora pini-densiflorae CBS 125139
GGCGGCGGTAGGTTCGTTGACGACACGCAGCACATTGAGACCTGCGATAGTTCCGGCGTCCTTGGTGGCAGCGCGCTGAGCATCGTTGAAGTAGGCAGGAACAGTAACAACTGCGTTGTGAACCTTCTCACCAAGATAGGACTCAGCGACCTCCTTCATTTTTCCAAGGATCATGCTCGAGACTTCTTCTGGTGTAAAGGTCTTGTCCTCACTAGAAGCTATGTCAGCGGACTACTCCAAAAAATGAGACCATGTAGACTTACCCCTTGACAGCAACCTTGACACGAGGTTGACCGTCCTTGTTGACGACCTTGAAAGGGAAATGCTTGATATCTTTCTGAACATCTCGCTCCTCGTACTTGCGACCAATAAGACGCTTGATATCGAAGACTGTTCGTTCGGGATTCGAGGCGTATTGGTTCTTGGCTGCATCTCCAACGAGACGCTCATCGTCGTTCCAAGCCACCCATGATGGCGTTATACGGTTTCCTTGGTCGTTGACGAGAATTTCGACGTTTCCGCCCTTCATGATGCCGACACATGAGTAGGTCGTTCCAAGATCGATTCCGATGACTAGACATTTCATGTCAGTTGCAGCTTCTGTCTGTGTTCTTCGTAGACGGTGGAAGAGCTTGAGCGATTGAGAGGACAGAACGGCTTACCTGGTCCTTGTACGCTGGTGTCCTTGGTGTCCTGCGCCTGCGCTGTGGGAATGAGGCCCGCAAAGAGCATTGGTGCCAGAAGGACGGCGCAGAAGTAGAAAGCGGTCATCCACGATGACATTGCTGGCCGCGCCGGGCGGCTCTTATTGCGAGAAAACCGCGCCATCTTGACCAAGAGGCTGGTTGGTGTATGTGAAGGTAGTGTCGAGTCGAAGCTCAAAATCGGCTGTAGTATCGTGGTAGTTCAGATTGCTGCCGTTGGGCTTGGTAGCAACGGGCGAGCGTCGCTGTTGCAGTGAGTCCTGGCCCAACTGTTGTATGTGTGTTGGGTGGATAGAGAGGGTGTGTGTGGAAAGGCAGGCACGAGGTTTGGGATGAAGTCCAAGTCCAAGTGCGTTGGTAAAAGAAATAGTCGAAGGGGCAATTGTCGAAGATGCCACCTTGACTTGACTTTCTGCAGTGCCAGCTGTGCTTTTGGTCCTCACAAGACAGGGTCCTCAGCTGCGACCAATCACATGCACTCAATTGCGGAAGTGCCCCACAATATTGGAAGCGGAAGGAACATTTCTATTCTTCAGCTTCACTCACAACATGTGAGTATCATCTTTGTCAGAAGCAGTTCCCAGTCACAACTTCATTGCTTCTACGTGTTCTCTTGTCTGCGTGACTCAGACGTATTGTATCCAGGAAAAGTCCTCACGCATTGTCTGCGGCTTCTGCGAGCTTCAAGATACGAAGCTCGGCTGAACATTAACCGAGTCAGTTCAAACTTATTACGATCAGTGCGGAAATGACGAGGAGACTGGACACGTCTTCACTTCGATGTAAAGTACGATTTTCAGTGAGCTGGCCGAATCTCTTTTGATGTGGAGCATTCTCGAAAGCGCGAAAGAAAGGAACCCTCGCCAGTCCACCAAAGGAACAAGAGTGTTGGAAGCTCGAGTAATCGGCTGACACCGAGGATAATGGATTTGACCAAGATTGTAGCGCTCATGCTCAAAGGTCTGGTGCCTGACCAGAGATTTAGCACAACAATGTACACTTGCTGCTCGAGAAAACAAGCAATGCAACCTCGAAACCTGCAGTCCGAACACCTTCGAATTGGTCAGTTGTGAGGTTGCAGCTGCTTCGCTTCCAGTTGGGCCATCAAAAGCCCATGGCGCGGATGTCCAGTTCATAGCTGTAGGAACAGATCTCATGTCGTGTCCTCCTTGCTTGCGTGAAGGTCATCGACTGCGAGAGAGTAAGATGCATTGGGTTCCACTGCAGCCTTAAATGAACCATGAAGAGCGATGCTGGCGTCATCCGGGTTCCTGTCACGAACCTTGCGAAGACTAGGGTATTGGATCAGGTTCTCACGATCCTTTGGCCAAATTTGCGACTAGATCAGAACAAGGTCCAGCACATTCACTGCCTATGATTTGCAACAGACATTGCAATAAGTGGCCGAGGGAACGGAAGAACGGTGCGTTCTTCACTCCGGAACCAACTGCCGAAGCCCTAAGTTCCCAGATTCTGGAGGCGCCTCACGACCGTCTGCGGTGGGGTACAGATTCAGAGAACGTCTAGACGATCGATACAACTCGATCTATGCTGTGAACATTTCTCATAAGTCATAGTTGCTCGGTCTGGCATTTTGCCGCTTCCGAGCCTTCAGTAGTATACAAGCATGGGCTGGTGACCATGTGGAAGGCTGCTATTCCATGCACTTGCCAATATGGCTGTACTTGATCTGCTCGAAGGCTCTTTGCCATTGTCACTCAGTCCGAGGCTTGTTCTAACCCTTTTGATTCTTCTCTTTACTCTGATATTGCTCACCCATCTGACAAGCTTGTATCAAGACCGTCAGCTCTTACCGCTTCCTCCAGGTCCGTCTGGTCTTCCCCTGGTTGGGAATCTGTTCGACGTCCTCCGAGCAGCTAAGATCGGAGAACAACACTTGCTATTCGAGAAATGGGCGAGGGAGTACGGCGAGCTATACAGGGTCAAGATTGGACCAATCACGCAATTTATGATCAATAGTGATGTGGCAGTCAAAGCGATTTTCGACAAACCGGCAGGCGTATCTGCAAATCGACCTACTTGGCTGGTTAGCAGAGAGCATATCTGCAACAACTGGAATGTCTTGCTTATCAACGCTGACACGCCGCGATGGAAAATGCAAAGGAAAGTGACTTGGAGCAACGTGGGAAGCATTCCGCGTGCTGACGATGGCCTGCCATTTTTGGATTTTGAGACATTGAAGTTCCTCCACGAGGTTGCTCGTGATCAAAACGTCCAGATGAGCGGTCGGCGGCTGTGGAAGTCAATTATGAGATACACATACAGTAAGTGTAAGGCGCGATCGAAGTTGTGCTGGACGGAATTACTTATGCGATCTTTTTCCGTATCCAGGCAATTTTGCCACTCAGATGTTCGGTATGGACGTACCAGACTCCTCAGATCCCGCGATCGAGTATATACATGAGACCGGCGTTGCTCAAATTCTTGGAACGCTTCCTGGGTTCTTCATCGTTGATATTTTGCCTTGGCTCGATCGCTTGCCGTTATTCCTTAAGCCGTGGGAGAGAAATGGTCGAGCGCGCTTCGCAAGAGACCTGCAATGGAGCGTGGACAAGCTGAATCGTCAGACCGCAGCACCCGATCGTCCGCAAGAATCACTACTTTCGAAGATCATTGAAGACGAGAAACACCTCGGGTTCGGCTCCCAGGAGGAAGGTGTAAGTGAACATTGCGAGTCATTCACGTTGATCGTAGCGCACCAGTGTCGGGCCCTCAATTGAGTATGGACGTTTGCTGATTCTTGTTCTCGTCGGATCTAGGCATACTTTTGCTTGATGCTGACTATAGGCGCTGCCGACACCAGCCAGATTTCAACTTGGTCATTCATCGAAGCGATGATGACTTGTCCTGACGTGCAGACCAAGGCGCAGCAGGAAATCGACGCTGTTGTTGGGGATCGAATACCAGATTTCTCTGACTATGAGAAGATTCCTTACGTACGATGCCTGGTCAAAGAAACTTGGAGGTGGCGACCGCCAGTAGGACTTGGACACCCGTGAGTACTATCTTTTCATATGCTACTCTGAGCCCGTGCCAGACCTTGGAGACAAGCAGTAAATTTACCGTGCAAGAAAACTGCTGATCGTTGAACATATGCCTTCAGGCACATCACCACTGCCAATATAACGTACAATGGGATGCGGATTCCGAAGGGATCTCGGATATGCCTCAACGGGTGGGCTGTTCATCATGATCCAGCTCGCCATGCCGACCCACACAGATTTTGGCCCGAGAGATACCAAGGTGATGTCTCAAATACAATGCAAAGCATCAATATTCCAGATGCGCAGAAGAGGGATCATTTCGCTTTCGTGGGTCAATCGAGTCCTTCGCAAGTACAATTACTGACATGCGAATAGGGCGCCGGGCGGAGAATCTGTCCAGGTTATAACGTCGCAGAGCGGTCGCTAGCTGTCGCCATAATGCGGATCCTTTGGGCATTTGAGATCAAGCCGGCTGCGAATGCCAAATTGCCGCTGAATATCGCAGATTGGAGAGGTGATTTTCCTGGACTCGCAGGCGAGAGAATGCCAGTGTCCATGATCCCTCGTGGTGGAACCAAGATCACTTTATTGGACCAAGCATTCAAAGTCGCTCTCGCAGAGCGTCCTGATGTAGTACGTCGGCGTCGCTTGCTATACGTCAGAAAAGATAGTCGCTGACCTTCACACAGAAACATCTGGACTGAACCTCCGTGTGCAATGCTGCGAATAAGGCTGGCCCCATTGCGACACCCAAGCATGGTGAGCAATGTTGACACCCGTGCAATAGGTGTACAGAAATGTCTCTGCTGGGGTGGAAGAGCTCACAGCTTGAGCTTTAGGTCTGTACGCTTCTTGCTGCCACTCTGAGCAGTGCGTGCCAAGTAAGAACTCTGGGTACACAAATAAGCACTACGTTACTTCTGAACATGAGTAGATCATCAAAATCCTGGGTTTGGCTCATACTAGAGACTGCGGATCATGCTCCTCGTCAGTCTGTAGGCAGCGCGAGTACCATCACATCTTGCGGTTGGGATCTTGAGTGTACACCTGTCCATTTGCTGCAGGAATGAGATGTGTTGCGTCCGCAAAACTTCTATAATCGTGCACTCCGCGCGTACGCTTGGCCAGTACAGGATAATTTTTCCACTGCTGGGCCAAAAAGGCGTTGCAAGTCTACCTTCGGCCTCGGTGTTTGGCGCGAAGACCGATTTTTTCTGCTGTGGCTGGCTTCGACTTTCCGGATCTCCCATTTGAGTTGCTGCGGACTGTAAAAGTCAAGGTTGAAGGGCGTGCTACGTGTCGTGAAAAGGGCACGTGTGATCATTTTAATTATAAGAAGGGATGAAGGAGCACCGTGCTGGAACTCGTGATGTGGCCAAGAAAGTCCAGATGCAACTTCGGAGATGCGCTCCGGAGCAAGCGCGAACTTCACTCGGGGTTCGGTATCCGCAGGTAGACATCGACAAGGCTGATGAGATGGCGCCGGTGCAAGAGATAGGTTTCCTGGCTAGTGAGGAAATGCAGGGCAGAGCTGCACCAAGAAGAAATGGTGTGAAAACATCTCAGATGCATGGATCGACAGGGACGAGATAGGGTCTGCATATAGAATTTAGCCGAAGAGCTTGTCTCTCTCTCAGTTCGCATCCATGTAGTAGTGGGCCCGCTTGACCTCACTTCTACGGGCCACAGTTTTGGGAGCAGAAAAGCACGGAGATTTCTGCTATCGCACCTCACTCGCACCATCCGCGCCATCGCCGCAAGCGCAACTTCCGCCCACCGCCCGTCCACTTTTTTCTGAGCCATCGCTCACATCGTCCTCGTGTCTCGGTACAACATCGCTTGCCGCCATTGCGGTAGGCATGGCGGAGTCAAGAAAAGGGGACTGATGCCAGACCATCGCAGTCAACGTGCGGGTCACCAGACCCAGCACTGACGCCTAGCGCATAGCATTCTGGAGTGTTCAAGCCGCGATGGACTGTGTTTGGGCAACCGACCACTGTTTATAAGCAACCGGCGGAGCCAGCATCCCAGGAGCTGGTCCATTATTTCTCTTGTAGGTGCGAGCTGCGAAATCTGTGCTGTCTTTTCACGTCATTTCTTGCGACGTCGGCGTATCACTCGTTCAGCGCACGCTTCAAAAAGCTGCTCCTGCTTGTTTCCCGCCGTTCCTGCTTCTGACAGTCCTCCCTCTTCCTCCGCGGCCTATTCTCTACTGCCTTCAGCGGCTCCCGAGGAATCCCATTCCTTAGAACGACCGAACACTATTCATTGTACCGATCTACGGCATACCAGCACTTGCGACAATACCTCGACGCCTACATATCTTGTTCCAGAGCAATCCTTGGTTTTCCTCGCTATTTGGATATATTCTTGGGTATTTAATACCAGATCCTACAACCATGTTCGGCCGAACCGCCTTGAGAGTGGCCAGCCACCGCGTGGTCGGTCGTCCGGCTGCATTTACTCCTATGGTCTCTCGCGCAGCTTTCAACTCTTCATCGAAGAATAGCGATCCAGAAATCCCGGTTGTCAGCTACAGACGGGGCGAGCGTCAAGAGACTACCGTGCAGTATGAAGCAACCGGCAACGGCAACGGTCCAGTCTCTCCTCCTGGTGCCGATGAGGAGAAGAAAGCGATCCCGCTGAAGCCGGAAGCGTTGAAGCACCTCACGCCAACCCTGCAAAGATTCACGCTGACCGGCAAAGTCGCCGTGGTGACAGGGTATGTAGCCGATTTCTGACCTTTCACGAAGATGCTCAAGCTAACCAATGGCAGTGGTGGTCGTGGACTTGGGTTGAACATGGCCCAGGCCCTTGCAGAGGTCGGATGCAGAGGAATCGCCATTATGGATGTACAGCAAGAGCTTGGTGACAAATCAGCCCGTGAGCTCAGTGAGCAGACCGGAATTGACGTCAGATTCTACAAGGTCGACGTTCGTGACGGCGAGGCTATGGGCCAGACTGTTCGCGATGTTGTTGAACACTATGGCGACGTCAACGTGCTTATCAACGCTGCTGGCATCGCAGAGTAAGTCTACCATGAGCCAAGATTGCCCGAGCAATTTGCTGATAGCTTCTAGCTCCAACATCAAGGCTGAAACTTATGATGCCGAGAAGTTCCGAAGGCTGCTCGACATCAACATCACTGGCTCTTTCCTCACCGCGCAGGCCGTGGCTCGCGAAATGATCCGCCTCGGAAATGGCGGCAGCATCATCAACATTGCCTCCATGTCGGGCAGCGTTGTCAACTACCCGCAAGAGCAATCATGTTACAATGCCTCCAAGGCTGCTGTCGTACAGCTGACCAAGTCGCTGGCTGCGGAGTGGGCTCGATACAACATCCGCGTGAACGCAATCAGCCCGGGCTACATGGACACTGCCCTCAACCGTGTTCCAGCTCTTGAGGCCCAGAAGCGTATCTGGATCGACCACACTCCCCAGAAGCGACTTGGAGCCGTGGACGATCTCAACAACCTGGCAGTCTACCTCGCCAGTGATGGTTCATCCTTCATGACTGGCAACAACTGCCTCATCGATGGTGGCTACACTCTCTGGTAGACAAATCGAGACCTTATCGACTTTTGCATTG
Source organism: Pseudocercospora pini-densiflorae CBS 125139 (assembly GCA_000504365.2). Classification (NCBI taxonomy): domain Eukaryota; kingdom Fungi; phylum Ascomycota; class Dothideomycetes; order Mycosphaerellales; family Mycosphaerellaceae; genus Pseudocercospora; species Pseudocercospora pini-densiflorae. The sequence continues at coordinate 7,299 of AWYD02000096.1, forward strand.
TAAGGCGTCTGGGCGCATGAAAAGGAATTGAGCAAGGAGCACGCCAAGGTGACGTGTGCATTCTGCTGACGTTTTGGGGTTCCTGGCGACTAGGTGTAAGCTTTTGCACCACATGCTACGTTTGAGCGAAAGCCTGGGGCCTGGCTATACGTATAGATATAGACGACGACGACGCGCACCTAGATCCGTCCTCACTAATATTGTAGAAAAGCAATGAACTCGCGTTCGAAGATCAGCCACGTTCCGCTTATTTGGCCAGATGCGCAAGTGCATGCCAGGGCCTTTTCAGTGACGGCGTCCTGGGTCGAAGCGGCTGGCAGAGGAATGCGCGCTGAACAGCGGAACAACAAGGCAGGGCTCGATTCACCCTTTCGACCTTTGCGGCGCACGATACACGATACACTCTCCCACAGACTCGAACAAATTTGCTGCAATGTCCAACTCCATGTCGCTCATTATCGAACTTCAATGTTGAAGGTACAGTCATTGCTTGACTCCTTGCATCGCGTTCCTCGCCAAATCACAAGAATTTGGGGCCGACTGACGAATCCGACCGAGAAGAAAGCTTTCAGAAGAAGTGGTGACGTAGGAATTGAACTTCTGCAACGGTGATGGTCTGGGCCGTTGTGCTGTTCGTCTGCGTGACGGCAGCATTGAAGCTCAATGGCTATCAACCTACTGCTATCAACGACAGATTTACGATCAGCAGAATGCCAAGAGCGAGGACAAAGGGCGTCACGAAGCCTAGTGAGCTGAAGGTCACTTCGAATGTGTTGTCCTTAAAGAAGCGAAGCGATGCGAATTCGTTAAGTTCGATATACGTTCAGGCGATGAGAGGGAAAGGCGGTGTCTCAAGAGTGAAGGTCAGTAGTGCCATGCTGCGTTGCTATCGAGTGCAAGCTGATACATTTTCTTGACAGAATGGAACAACAACGCTCAACGCCGTTGAAGGTGGCCAGGTCCATGCGGTGGAAGTGACCGTCGGCGGCCAGAACTTCAGTGTAGTGGTCGACACCGGCTCAAGCGATCCTTGGCTTGCTCTCACTGGCTTCGAGTGCTATGACCTGGACAACACACCATTGCCACAATCTGATTGCGAATTTGGCCCGCCTTATGAGCCCTCTCAGTCATCGACATACACAGTGGTGCCAGACCAGAACTTCAACATCAGCTATGCAGATGGAGAATACTTGAACGGCGCCATGGGGAACGAAACATTCACCATGGCCGGAATCACGGTACCAAACCAGCAATTTGGAGTGGTCAGTATCGCAGCGTGGCTCGGAGATGGCGTGACGTCTGGTTTGGTTGGTCTTGCGTACAGATCGCTTACTTCGGCATACGGTGGTACGACGCCTGGTTCCGACGTCAAAAACCAAGCGATGCTTTACAACCCGCTATTCGTCAATATGTACGAGCAGCAGGATGTGCCCTCCATATTCAGCATGGCTATCGATCGCGATGAATCGGTTGGAGGGATCCTGGCTCTGGGTGGCATCCCTGATATCAAGCATAGTCCTTACTTTGTGACTACGCCTATCCTGCCAGCTGGTGTTAATGCTGCGAAAGAGCTGGTGTACCAGTTCTACACCATCGACATCGATGGGTTTGCATTCTCGAGCAATCAAAGCACCCAATTCAACGTTTACAATAACGTCAACCCGTTAAAGGTACGTAGTGACGTGGGAGCTCAAAAGAATCTTCAACTGACACTGGCTCGCAGACACCACTTGTTGGCAACGGTACGGATGTCATTGTTGATTCTGGGACTTCACTGTGCTATGTCCCAGACGATGTAGCGGACGGTACAGCTGCCGCTTTTGACCCGCCTGCCACATACGATTCCTCAGTCGATGCCTACTTCGTGGACTGCGACGCCACAGCACCCATTTTTGGCGTCGGCATCGGCAAGAAGATATTCTATGTCAATCCTGCAGATTTGGTCATCGACTTGTATGGTGACGGATCAAACTGCATAATGGGTATCCAGCCTAACTTCGGAGGGCTGACGATTCTTGGGGGAACCTGGATGAAAAATGTGCTCGCGGTCTTCGACATCGGCGCTGAGCAGATGCGGTTCGCAGCGAGACAATGGAGCTCCGTCACTGATTGAAGGCCGACCACTCATTAATGCCAGTTATGTTGTATAGCGGAAGCGGGCCATCTATCGATTGTAAGGATGAATGAGAGCATAGCTTCTTTCAACCAATTCTTATCACACTTCGCGCTGTGCCTCGTTTGCGAAAGCTGTTTGTTGGTTTACAGAAGGACACAATTGCTTTAAACATGACACTTCGGCCCTCTGTGTCTTTCATGTCTCGCCTGTCCATCAGGAGCGATAAGGTGGTGTCTGCCAGAAAGTCGAGTGTGATGCCTGCGTCGCAACTCAATTTGGCACATGCGCAGGGTATGTCGTCTTCGTCACTGCTTTCAGATGTTTCTTCGGGTGCTGTTTCCGGCTCTATAAGGAATGCCTGCATTCCTAAGACAGGTGGCTGTGTGATGTATAGATCCTCATATTGGAGGACAGGTGACGATGGATCCTTTGGAGGCTGTGAAGGCCAACCTTCTCGCATAGTCCTTGAGCCTAGACCCCCTCGCATGCCTTCAAAGATGCTCCTGGCTCGAGGCCTCCGACTTGGTCTTCCAGCTGGCAATATTGACCGCGCAGCAATAGCACTCATACTGACGTGAATCCACCTGCCTTTGTCGACGGGTTCTCCTTTCTCGATGTGTAGTCCAGGTAGCTTCAAATCCAGCAGCTGAAAGTCGGACGCTGGTCGATCCCACTGAGGCCGTGAGAAGAGATGTAATCGCAGATTTGGTGATTCTTGAACCGTTCGAGACCAGATCCTGCTCGTACCACGAAGGATGATTACATTAGCGGTATCTAGATAGCTCAGGATCATGTCGAGCAGTTCCGGAGTCGAAAACACCTGAGCCACAGAACATGTCATTATTTGGCAGGTATGAGGCTCCACAGGGACTTTTTCTGTGGTCTCCTCCTTCTTCCTCTCGCCCCACGGAAAAGGACTTGATCTCTTGTGCTGTTGCTCATCCGGTTTCGGAAGACATCGAGAGCCCACTTGATTGGAAATTCTGGATACTGCTGCAGCGGAACTACTGTCTCGAGCCACATCTGAGAAGCGTCTTTCGCGCCGAGGTGCATCTGCGGATATTGGTGAGGAAGAAGAGCCCAAGCTCAGGCTGTTCGTTGAATGTTCCAGTCGGTCCATGCTCGCATACGAGTGATCCAATAGATCGGAATATGGCAACTTGAATTCACTGGTGTTACCTCGTACAGGAGCAGCGCGCAAGGACAATAGTCTTGCACGTATTTGACGCGATGCGGTTCGCGAATTTGAAAGGTGATGTGTGAGATCTAGGTTGCGAGACGAGGAGGCGACTGCTAGGTGGCTCGGCTCCAAGCCGCCTCGGCCCGCAAGCTTGAACTCAATCCCTCCACCACCTCTTCGTTGCCATCACAAAGACGATAACAATTCACTCACAACTTCGGCCGTCAATGTCATCAAGACAACAAGTATACGCATAAAGAGCACGATCGGCCGCTGTGATACTATGATACGGTCTTGTTGCGATCTCTCCTCCTGTGCCTTCCAATATGTGACGTGCTACCCTTGACACTCCCAGCCTCTCCAGCCTCTTTCCCGAAAAGTGGCAGACAACGCGCATGGAAATCACAAAAGCGCGTGCGATGCAGACATGGCTCTCTTACCTTTTTGACAAAGCTTTGTTACCATCTCAGCCTTGAAGTATCGTCAACCTCGCGCGCTCTGATCAGATTTCAGCAGCATCAGAGCTGGAGTCACCAATTCGAGCAGCCAATCCTCAAATCGATCCAACTTTCACAAGCTCGACCTGACGATCATCGTAAACGTCCACAAACCGTCCAGAGACATAGCACGACTTCATTCGAGCGCTACTTGCAACCAAACGAATCAAGGTATCAACTAGGACCGATAACCTGTTGACGAAGCAATCATTTCATCAAAGCCCGACAGTCCAAATAACGACTCAACAATACCAGACTTTCACCAGATAGTCCAACACAATGAAGGGCAACCTCGTCATCTTTACCATCATCATCGTCCTCTTCGTCGTTCTGGCGATCATTGGTTTCGCAATTTACTGGGCACAAACAAGTCTGGGAGGTGTCCGCGGCGGAGGAGCAGGCTCCACTACGAGTGGAGAGGATGCATAGAGGCTCTCGCTTGGTCAAGAACGGCACGAATTAGAGGAGACTTATGATCAGCACAGCATGTGTGGGCAAAAGGCGTTGGTTGTGCATATAATGAACAGGCACTCGGCCTCCTTGATGCATTGGGACATAGCGACGGAGTTTGGGATTGGTCGATACGACGACCACATTTGTACGAACGGCATGAGACAGTCATGATACCCTGTAGAGCATTCTTTCTACATAGCTCGAATTGAGCTTCGAACGAAGCAGAGAGGCTAGCTTTTGTGATCTTTTCTGGTCACCATTAAACCTTTCTACTCCTATCTTCTGACCATCCACCGCATGTGCTCTTGATATGCATCTTCTACCAGATTCTCAAATCGTTCAGAGGTCATGAAGTCATGATCTTCAAACTCGAAGCCCGGAACGACAGTCTCACTGATCAAGAGTCCTTCCTCGCTTGTGTTCCCATTCTCGTCATCTGGCAGCAAGAAACTGGTCTTGTACTTGCCTCCCTCAACAATCCATTGCAGTTTCTCTCCGGCCAAGACATTCTGACCAACAGTGAAGACTTCGACTCTTGCTTTCCCTGTCCACCTTTTGCTCTCGGCAAGAGCTTCGTCTTGGCTGTATCCCAACGGACATCCTGCTGTTGCTACTTCATCGGCGTGAATGATGACATATCGACCACGACCTTTGTGTAGTGTGTGCACTGTCCGAGCTTTGTTTCGATGGAGAGCCCCGAGAGGTGACTTTGGTGTGAGCAGATAATGGATCGTTGTGCAAGCTCGTCGTTCCTTGCCTGTCGAGGCGGGTAATGAGTTAGGTACTCGCAGCTCGTCTCGATCCGTTTCCTAGGGTGAACTAATTAGTATACTTGCCGTCAGATGAATTGAAGGACAATACGTACCACGAAATATCCTCCTTCTGGATGTTCTTGTAGACCAAGCTTTGTGATGATTGCTCGAAGAGTCTCGGATTCGGGTTGAGGCTTGGTGGCATCGAAGTGAGCGCGTAGCTGCGCTGCATTGACCGTGGTCATATTTGTGCTTGCTTTGTTGTGCTTTGCAAGCCAAAAATGTTCGTTCTGACCAAGGTGCAGTGTCTGGAAGTGATTACATTATCTATGTTCACTCCGGTTCATTGAAGTTCAACATCGGAAGTAACGATGCAAGCGATGCGGCTGACAAGCGCCATTTGTGAGCGTCAGCTTGCGCAAGCATAGTCGATGCATCGATCAGCGACATAGTGAAAACCACTGGAAATCATAATTGAAGGAACAGGCAGAGCATTTATTGCAGATAGAAGCTGATAAGTTGACTTAGCAGGGAAAATCACAAGGCTCCAACCCGCGCAGGTTCGCCTGACAGCGAGAAGCTCGCCGTGACATTTACAAGCAGTATATCGCACTGCTCTCCTCCAAAACTTACAAAGCAGAGAGGAGAGAATGAGACAAGCGATCGATTCACAACCTGATATCAAGTCTTGGCAAAAAAAGTTCATCCCACAAGCCGAAATCTTGGCACGACTTCAACCCATCCATCGTCACACCTTTCATTCTGCAAAAGAATGGCCTACTAGGCCTTGACTCTTCCGTTACGGGGAATCGAACCCCGGTCGCGTCGGTTCTTTAATGTGAGAGCGACGAATCATAGCCACTTGGATCGTTAGCGACTATAATGGAAGGGTATGCGTCTCGGGCTCTTGTTACCTAGACCATAACGGATATGTGATGGGTTGAGACAATTCGCTACTCTTCTTAATATATATCATGCTATCAGCGCAGGCGCTGCTTTTGCTGTGCTCATTCAGTGTGCCGGCATGACCAGAAGAAGCAGAGACGACTTTATTGGAACTGTATCGAACGAGCTGGGCGGAGGACGCAAAAGGCAATATGCTGTTAGGGTATTTATAACCGTTCGCAAGCAGTATCAAGAATGCACGAGTAATTGGCGTTCTCCCCGTGTCGAGGTACGAGTTTGTGGAGCTGGGATCGAGCTTTCAGCTTGGCGGATTAAGACGAGGTGTCCTTCGAAGGATGCTGCGATATCCTTTTCGCGCAGGAGGCTTTGAGGAGTCTGACTTTGATCAATAATATTGAAAGTGTCGAAGACGCGGTTGAGTTGCATATCTGTGACGATGTCACAGCCTTTTGTTAGCCTTCAAAAACTTTTCTGAGGAGACGGTATTTGATGTGCAGACAGTCCAGATGCCCTCTGAATACCACGATCATCGGCATCCAGCAAACTTCTTATCCTGTTCCATAGAAAGTCGTGAGGTTCGTCCCCGCGGTACTATCCGAGGCAGGTATGTTACATGAGACGGCTCTGAGATTATCGACAGGACCATGACTGCCCAGAGAGGAATGCTTATAAGCTAGATCGGTGGCCTGTGAGATGTATGTGGATATTCGAGGATTATCGCGCAGTCCAAGCCACCTGGTATTCATACTTGTACTGTTCGCCCACATCTGGTCTGATGCCATCACCACGTCTTGCTGCAAATTGTTGCAGTTTATGCAATCTCTTGTTGGTTGAAGTACTCTCGGTACCAGTCATTCTTGCCTCCCACACTGCAGCCTTCTCGAGATCACTCACGACAGCTTCACGCTCATTCTCGCGCTTCGTACTCAGTAACATCTTGGCTTCCAGCATTCCAAGGTCATCGAAGAGATCGGGGAGAGCAGGGCGCAAGGAAAGGTCGCCCAAACAATGTTCAATGAGAGCTGACCCTTTGTCGATCAAGCCTTTGAAACTCCTCGGACTGTGGTTGTTGCCACTCATGACGGTCGAATGTTTAGATCTGAAGTCCTGAATGTCCTTGAGGATCTCTTCCCTCTGGAGATGATGCACTTGCTTGCTGTCGCATGCAGGACAAGCACAATCGAACCCCCACTTCCGTGCTTTGGTCTGTCTGTCGGGCTTCGACATGAGGATGCTAAAATAAGAGATGAGTACCTCATCGCCAGCATGCAATTGTCGAAGTGTGTGAACGACCATACGGCCAACAGGACGTGACTGGCTTGGAGGATAGAAGCTCACATGAGCATTTGGCGTGCATGAGTGATTAATTCTTGCCACACTCAGAAACAGCCCGCGATGGCCAGCGCCATGTCGACCACCAATGTCGACCGTGAAGGCATTATTTTGCATTATGTGACCAACCTGAATCCTTTTCGCAGCGTCATTTGAGGTACAACCACGTTGAAGCAGTTTCTGTGTAAGTATGGCGTCCTTGTCTGGATCATCACGATACGACAGTGACATGTATTGGGTTTGCTGCGCTTGAGGCAGCTCCAGGAAGCGCTCATAAAGCTCCGGAAGGTCATCTGTCGGATTCATCAAACATGCAATCGGGTCGGCTAGGATTTGCGTAAAGGCTGGAATGGTTCGAAGCGCAAAGAGACCTAGACCTCGTCCTTCCCCTGCTGATCGTGCCTCTACAGCAGGCAAGCCTACAAGGATGGAAGCTGCCCTAGGTTGACCAGCCAGCCATTGCCTTGCAGCAAGAGATTTGCAGTCCATTGCCATTGGACTGGGCATGATCAGTCCGTGGGTCTGGACTAGGGTGCTCCGGACAGCTTCAAAATACACTCATGATGAAGCTCGATAGAGGTCAACTGCAGCGCATCTCGCAGACAGAGTCCCAATGAGGAAGCCCGGTCACCTAAGGCGATGCAACTACGGAGTGTGAGGGCTCACGAGCCTCTGCGTGCATGCACGTGTTGCTTTAGACGTCGTTCTTGATGGCGTAGTCGAAGGCTCGTACAGAAGAATTTTCGTTTGGGAGTACAGCTCGAGGAGGGTTAGAATGTTCTTGATTCAGCCTTGTACGCCAGCAAGTAATACCTGGTTCAATCGCTGTAGTCGGGATTCCCACGTGCTTCGTTGTTGATGACAGTGATGTTCTTCAGGCCGCGTGGCAAGCAGAGAGTTGTGAGCGACGGCAGCCACCGAAACCCAATGCGATACCAAGCTTTTTCGCAATGCTTGGTATAGCTTGTTTGCTGTAGATGTCGTGTGCCTTCAAGAACAGAGTAATGGTATCTCCAGTCATCATTTCCTCTATGCTAAGCACACGTTCCATCTGACGGCAGTGTGTAAATAATAAGTGCGACGTAAACGCGATGCGATCGTGGCATGCAAGAGCACCGAGCGATCGGATATCGCGTGCCGGATATGACCCTCGTTGGTAGCACGCTCGCGCTAAGGCAGATGGAGACCACCTCAGGTCGCCTCAGGGTCGCTAGAGGTCAGCTGGCTCAGGCTCGGACTGCTAGATACCGTAAGTCGCGTGCAAGTCGCATAGGTAGCGTGCAAGCGAGGGACAGGTGCTGCAGAAGCGAAAGATGGCAGCCATTTGAGCTCCTTCTTCGAAGATAAGTAGGCCAGCCTGCCCCGTCCTGATCCAGATCTGTCCTCTTCAACCTTCCATCCGAACGCGCATTCGCCATGGCGGACAAGAGCGGCCCTAGCGAGGACATCAATCCACAGAGCAGCGAGGAACATACACGCGACGTCGAGATCCCACCGTTGGAGGACGTGAGAAAGAGCAGATGGCAGAGGTCATGGCCGACGATTGCATGCGGCGCAGGTATGCAGACCAACGTTACTCTCGCCATTGGTGGTACCAGCTAGGACACATACTAATGCGCACTTCCGCATCGTAGGTCTCTTCAGCGATGGATACCTGCAAAGCGTCATTGGCCCAGTCAACACTTGCCTAAAGACCATATATGGAGATGCATACACTGGCAGCTCAGCCCAGCAGAACGTCACTTCAATCGCTTTTGCGGGAACAGTCGTTGGACAGCTTGCTTTCGGTTACACCAGTGATCATTACTCCCGAAAGTGGTCTCTGCTTGTATCGACCATTATCCTGTTCATTTTCGCGGCACTAGGAGCTGGCTCGTATGGAGCCGGGGGAACAGCAGGCGGCCTCTTCGCTGCGCTCACAGCATACCGCTTCCTGCTTGGCATTGGCATTGGGTGAGTCTCAATCTTTGAGAGCTGACTTAATCCTCAAAGGGAAGCGAAGTCACTAATCTATCCTAGTGGCGAATACCCTGCTGGCTCTGTTGGTGCTGCCGAATCGACTGGCGAGCTGAAAAAAGGTCATCGCAATCGATGGTTTTGTTTGTTCACAAATACGCAGATCGACTTCGGCTTCGTTGTGGGAACTCTGGTGCCCATGGTGGTCGCTCGTATCGCCCCGAACAATCTCGGACTCGTATGGCGTCTTTCTCTCGCTTTGGGAGTCATTCCGCCGCTCTCGTTGATCTATCTTCGCATCAAGCTCAAGGAGCCCGAGTCGTTCTCTCGCGAGAGCTTCAGAGGGACGAAGACACCATACTGGCTGGCATTGAAGTTCTATGGACCTCGACTGCTGTTGGTGTGCGGCATCTGGTTTATCTATGACTTTCTCACCTATCCATTTTCCATCTACTCTTCAGCTTGGATTGATGTGATTCAGCCACATCAAGCTCTTTGGCAGAATTTTGGTTGGTCTGCCCTGGTCAATTTCTTCTATCTGCCGGGAGCGATCTTCGGATCTTTCACCTCTGACTGGATGGGACCTCGCCGTGCGCTCATGGTCTTCGTTATCGCTCAAGGATGCTTAGGATTCATCATGAGCGGCTGCTATGCGTATCTGAAGATGCCCGAGAATATTGCAGGCTTCGTGGTTGTATACGGAATCTTCTTAATGCTAGGTATGAGCACAGACCTCGTGTTTCTCAGAGGGAGAGGCCTGACATTGACCGTGTGTTAGGTGAAATGGGTCCAGGAGACAATATTGGTCTAGTCGCCTCCAAGTCCTGCGCTACAGGTATTCGCGGCCAATACTATGCGATTGCTGCTGCCCTCGGCAAGGTAGGCGATCACATGAAATTCGTTGTCTGCTGAGAGGATACTAACGCATTCAGGTTGGTGGTTTCGTTGGTAACTACATTTTCCCGTACATTTACGATGCCGGTGGAGGAGAAGAAACGGTCAAAGGAGGGCAATATCCATTCTATGTTGCGTCATCGCTTTGCTTCTTGAGTGCATTCCTTGTGTGGTGTTTGCCGACCATCGACCAGGACACTATCGAAAAGGAGGATCTGCGATTCAGGGAGTATCTTGAGCAGAATGGCTACGATACGACGAAGATGGGCAATCTGCAGTGGCAGGAGAAGAGACAAAGCATATCGCAGCAGGTGAAAGCGGAGCGTTGATTTCGAGTGTAGTAAAGCCGTAAGATTGGGGCTCATTCATGGCGAACTTGCCCATCGAAGTCTCAGACGTTTTTCACCAGATTTTTTCCCGTTGAATTTGGTATGGCTGAAGAGTGACTTCTGTCTCATTCCATGAATACGATGATACTGGCAATGATACACAAAGTTATTAGGAACAGGTCGTGTCATGACGATAGGTCGAACGTAACCAGATTTTCAAGTTACCCATCGGAAAGAACGCCGGCATGCGAGCTAGTTCTAATCAACTTTTCAAGGGCTTGGTCGGAGATCGGCTGTTCCAGGGCCACTGCAGTGCGGGCAACTAGAAGCACCTCCGAGCGATCCTGTGCATCATTGATCTCACTCGTCGTTGAAGACATACAAATTCACCATAATGGCGCCGCCGCCGCGATTCCGATCATTGCTAGAGCTGGCTGCGAAACGAGCGTCCTGGATGTGCCCGAGCTGTGCTCAGTCCAGTCGAGGTCAGGCATGGAAGGCAAGATCAACTCGAAGCTTGCAGACAAGCCAGAAGAGCAGGCAGACTTCTAGTCAAGGCGCGATGCCGAGCATGGAACAGATGCGAAGGCCGTTTGCGAGGAAAAATGCCAATACGGCGTATGTCGAAAACTCGCACAGATAACGAAGCATTCTGCTAATCACGCACTCTCAAAAGATACTATACTCTTTCGATCATCATTGGCACTGTCGCCCTGAGCTATGGAAGTGTGCCACTCTACAAGACCATCTGCCAGCAGACTGGATGGGGAGGGCAGCCCATCAAATCTGCTGCTCATTCGAGCCCCGACGATGAAGAATCAGTGGCCGCCAAGCTTACGCCGGTGACTTCTTCGAGACGACTGCGAATAACGTTCGCAGGCTCTACATCGGACATCCTGCCGTGGAAGTTCACACCGCAGCAAAGAGAAGTTAGAGTGTTACCCGGCGAAAGTGCTCTTGCTTTCTACACGGCAACGAATTACAGCAAGGATGAGGACATCATTGGAGTAGCAACCTACAGTGTGACCCCGGCACAGGTCGCGCCATACTTCAGCAAGATCCAATGTTTCTGTTTTGAGGAACAACGTTTGAACAAGGGCGAGACTGTTGACATGCCTGTCTTCTTCTACATTGATCCAGACTTTCTGAAGGATCCGAATATGAAGGGCATCGACACTATTACACTCAACTACACTTTCTTCAGTATGTTGTGCTGACTGTTGCGCAAGTTGTTTTAGTCTCAGCTGACACGTCTATGCAGAAGCAAAGTACGACAAAAATGGCCATCTTGCACCAATGCCTATGCCATATTGAAGAAAATGACTCGACGAATCCGCATTTTAGACCGCTTTGCGGCCGCTTCTTGACACTGATAGGCTTCGCAACATGCTTGTTGAGAGAGCAACCTTTGCGTTTACAATGCTTTCAGGGAATCAGCCATCGGCGAGCGACCGAAGAACCGCAGTGGTTCCTGCATACACTGGCAAGCTAGACCCCTCACTCAGTGGGGTGCCGGAGTCCGATCTCACTGCTTGTTCACCGCATACAGGGAGTGTGCTTTGCAACCTTCATCAGCACTGTCCACACAACTCTCGTCATACGTCCTCGTAAACTGTAGCAGCCATGGCAGACGACCGAAAGCCAACACCGAAGCAGCTTGCAACCGATCTTCCTGGGCCCACCTGCTACTGGACTGGTCACAATGACAGCAACGGAAAAGCCATCATACATTCGAGGCACCCAGTCGACTGGGTGACCTACGATGAAGACAAGCTCGAAATGTCTGTAGCCTACACTACGCGATTTCCCGCCGATCTGAACAAAGACGCCGATGTTGCTGCACATGAGGAAAAGATGTCGACCGGGAAGCTCGGACTCGTGTCTGGTGGTGGCACCGTACTGAGATGTTAGTACAAAAGATGAAAGTGTGATCTAGGAGGCTTACAGTAGTGGGACTAGATGTCGACTTCGCGCCTGATTACACTTGTATGATGCATCGTACACAGTACGCAATACCTGCGATATATTACAACTGTTGAGACCCCTGCTGATATTTGGACCCTAGATCGGTGGACTATGGCATAGTCGTTGAGGGTCAGATCGAGAGCATTCTCGACTCCGGTGAAGTACAGTTAATGCAAAGAGGCGATGTCATGGTACAGAGAGCAACAATGCATGTGAGCAAGCAATGAATGATTCGCACTGTTGTCTGTGTTCAATTGCTGATCTTCCAACCATTCGCAGGCGTGGCGGAACCCAAGCAAGACAGCGTGGGCAAGAATGATCTTCGTCCTTCAGGACTGCCAGCCGCTGTATGTCGCAGGACAGCGATTCGGCGAAGATCTCGGACGAGGAACAGAAGGCGTACCCCCATCCGACAACGATGCGTAAGAAATGTATTCGTACAGAATACTGCATGAATTGGGCTGAAATCAAGATCAGGTAGAGGCCATCGCCGAGTACATACCTCGCGTTCTTGATTATTCCCAGTGCAATCCCGCTCAGTTCAGCACAAATGTCTTTTCCACAAGGATCTGTCGCTGCCTGCTTTCCAGCTCAACCTTCTCTGATCGAAGTTTCCTGCAGCTTGATGCTCTCCAATGTCAGTGCTTGAGACGCATTCGAGCTCATGCTCTTTTCCTGCTTGTTCGGGTGCTCACAAGTTTGGCGCGGGTTGGTGCTGAAAGAAGTCCAGTACCCACCTCATAAGAAGCGGTGGATTGACTGCACTCGTCTTTCAGCACTGCCACCACATGGTATTTCTGCTTCTAGTCGTCGCATCTGGCCACTCGCGAGGGGACCAGAGGGTGACCATGATACCACCGAGCTTCAAGCGCTCGAGCCAATGACCACCAGGAAATACCCATCATTGACGTCGGCCTTGAAACACTTTTTGCGAAGCTATAATCCAATCGGCAAAAAATCATGGACAAGGACAAGGTATCGCTCGACTTCCGAATCAGGTTTGAAATCAGGTTTGACCCTGGTCGGCCTGCGCGACGCCTGGCTCGTGTGTCTGTTGACGTGGCGTCATTGGGCCTGATCCTTCGAACTCGCCGGCAGACCGCATGCTTTCGAGGACATGCCATTTGTTGCACGCTTGCCTGTCCTGATAGTTGCTTGCTTTTTCGGCATGCCGTGGTCAAGAGACCTGTATAGTGCGTGGTTGGTTTGTGCTCTCGGGTGACGCATCGACGGCATTGGCATGATACAAGAACTTGCTAAGCTCCAGGAAGTGCAACAATACTCTGGAAGACCCTTTTCTTGCACATCATCTGGAACACAAGAACTTCCCACAGAGGAGCTTTCTGTAACAGATGCTCGAGCAGATCTACGATCGATATTCCACGCGATTTGAGAAACTACACGGGAGAGCCATGCGCTGGTTAGCAATTGGCCCAGTCATTTGCTGCGCGGCATCTCTGGTTCTTGCCTTCCTATGCCTCTTCGCGGGCTCCTCGAAAGGGTTTATGGAAGACTATGCCGTGCTCACTGTATGCATCATCCTTAATAAATTAAACAAATGCTCAACTCTAACCACACCTCCAGCTCAACACCTCACGCATCGGCCAAAACATCTTCAATACCTCCGAATCCTCCTCCTCCACTCTAGGCCAACTAATCGACAACGTAACCAATCGCATTGAATCCGATATCCAAGACCTAATCACCTCAACGGCTCGCGATCTAGGTCTTCACGATTTCTATTCCGCCCATCTGATGACCTACTGTGAGGGTTATTACAAACCAGGACCAGTCCCCAACGCAACACTCTCAAAAGATGATATCAGCAAGAATGTCACGGAATGCAGTAACAGGACTGCCATGTACAATTTCGACCCCGAAGAAATCCTCCAAAAAGAATTGGACGAGAGCGGAACCGGAGTTGATCTCAGCGATTTAGACTGGCCTGATGATATTCAGAAAGGAATCGATGCTTTGAGAATCAGCGCGAAAGCTACTTTTGTGCTGTATTGTGTTGCGATTGGATTTATTGGGGTTGCGTTGTTATCAGTGAGTGCGACTATTAGCCATGTGATTGATGGAATCCATGCTGACTTCTCTAAAGGCCTTCTTTTCATTCTTCTTCCAAGGGCGATTGTCAGCGCTCATCAATGTGATCCTGGACTGGTTTGCATTCATTGTCTTGGGAATCGCGAGTGCGATCGCGACTGCCATTGCTGTTAAGGCTAGCGACGTTATCAACGAGTACGGCAACGACATCGGTGTGAGTGCGAACAAGGGCAGGAATTTCTTGATACTCACGTGGGTTGCGACGGGACTGTTGCTCTTTGCGAGTATACTTTGGTTCCTGGATTGTTGCTTCGGAGGAAGGCGCAAAGGACCAGCATACTCGGCGCCCAAGCATGGTTGACAAAGAGATGGAGGCTCTGAGAATTTAAGTGCGATTGATACCCATTGGCAAGGAGATGATTGAGCCAGCTAACAGCATTTGTTGAGACATATACACGATTGCATGCATGAGGTTGAGGTTCTTTGGTGCTTCCTGGTCAGAGCACGTTTCTTTTCATTACAAGTATGACTGATCGCCACACAGCTGGACAGCGGTCCACTGCCTGGTGGTTCTTATGCTTACAATTGTCCGATCGAAGATGACAAGCGTCAACGAGAGGTACACTACACCTTTCGACGCTTTCCCTTGCCATCCTCCTCCTCTTCGACGCCAGCAAGACGCTCTGTTCCGCGCCATTCGCTCATTTTTGCCTCGACATCTTCAAACATTTCTTTGGTCGACAATGCCATTCCATCTTCGCCAGGATTAAACATGTATGCATTGGCAAACATGCGATAGAGCTCTTTCTCGAGCTGGGCTCCATTCACGATTGCCTTGGGAGGTATGACGTCCGCGGTGCGTTCGAGTTCTATCGTGCCAGTCGTGGGATCTGATGCATCGTCCATGGCCGCCGAAGCAGCCTTGATCGCGTGTGTCCCTGCAGTGATTGCGGTTCTAATTGCTTTGAGATTTTGTGGCTGAAGCACAATGTCGCTATATCCTGGCGCATCTTTGTCGCGTACTGGAGCATTGAAGTAAGCAGCATGCTTATGGCTGAGTATGTCATTCATCACGGCAGAGGACATCTTTGCGAAGTTCCGAGTTGCAACGACAATGTTGCTGCGTGGCGGCGGAGTTGAAGTATTTTCATCTTCGGGAGCAGATGTCGCAGCTGGTGCAGGAGATTCTTGCCGTTTCCGCTTATTGTTCGTCGGTGCTGGCTGCGACTGTAACGTTCCGCGGCGTTTGCGAGTGACCATGCCTGTAGTTGAAGTGGAAGGCGCCTGCATTGGCTCAGCTTCTTCCAGCATGTTAGCTGGGGTCGATGGCTCTGCCTTGACGCCATTGCGGCTACCAGGTCGATCATCAGAAGGCGGATATGCTCCAGCTGCGGTGCTGACGGACTGGCTGCGAGTACTGCGGGCATATTTGGACTCGTCTGCAGTGGAAGAAACAACACTGTGAGGACTTCGATCTCTCTTATTGTTTTTCCGCCGACTGCTCCGTGTCTTGGAAGCCGGCTCTGCGTTAAGCGGCTCTTCTACGGTCGGCACATCCCTTCCTCGCGTAGACCTAGTCGAACGTGCAGGAGATTTGACACGCTCCAGTGTAGGACTCAGTGGCTCAGCAATCGGCCTTGGCACTTCTGTGCCTGTGATAACAGGAGACGGCCGGAACCCTTCCTTCCAAAGCGGCCTGATCCTAGGTCGAGGTGGCGTGGCAAGCGCAGCGATGATATCGCTCACCAGACGAGCTTGCTGTGGCGGCGGTCGTGGACCTGTTGCTGGCCCATTCTGCACATAAGATGAATATGGGGTAGTAGCTTGCACAGGCATAGGCGACTGCGAAGGACGATGATGTTGCGGGGCGATTGGCCTGTTCGGATCCTGGGGTGCCACTTGGAAGGGCTGCATATACATGCTCTGCTGACCATGACCTGGATGGGTTTGCATGTATGGCTGCTGGTTTGGCATAGGCGGATGGCTTGGGTAGGTCGGAGTGTGCGGCTGCTGGGCTTGATAAGACGTTCTTCGATCTGGATACGGCTGCTGTTGGTAATAGCCAGCAGGCGGATGCTGGTGCATTGGAGTCACCGGATATCCTGGATGCGGCGGCGCTGGTTGCACATTACGATGCTGCGGTGGCGGCTGATAATGTGGTTGAGGTGCAAGTGGAGGCCCGTACTGAGCTTGTCGAGGAGATCCTGAATGTGGTACCGGCGATGGCGGTGGTAATGACATACCAGGCGGAGGTGGCAGAATGGGTCGTGGCGAGGAAGACGGCCTCGACAGAGACTGCTGGATCTGAGGACTGTTCATTGAGCCTTGCCGTGGATGGGCGTGATGAGGCGCATATGGAGACTGATGCGCTGTTGGAGGAGTCTGGCTGTATGCATGGTTGGGTGCGTGCGGTGGCATTTGTTGCATGGATTGATGAGGCGGCGGACCTGGTATTTTTGGAGGAATTCCGAACCGAGGCGATTGAGGTGCCATCTCCGAGAGAGGAGGAAGCTTCGTATTGGAAGACGCTCTTCGATGGCCTCCAGGACTGTCCTGCGGTTCTGGTCCATGGTTGATCACAGCATCGATCTTCGCCTGAGAATATCGTTTCGCTGGAGCTTGGATGCCATTCTCTGCTGGCTTTGAGACCACCGGACTCGCACTTGCAGAAGTTGGCTGCGTGGCATTGTCGTTGCGTGCAAGCACAGGTTGAGTGTGTGCTGTGGACGAAGGCTTGGGCGAGGGTTTCGCTCGCTGAAGACTTTCATCCCATTGACCGGCCTCAATCTCGGCGATCTCGCGTTTCGTCTCAGCATATTTATTCTCGTAGCCTTTGAGCTTGACGACTGTCTTCTCGCGATAACTGGCATATAATCGTTCAACCAGCTGAGGAATGAGATGCGAGTGTTGTGCAGCTTCGTTCACAGTCGGCAAGCTAGGACTTGGGGCTTTTCGTTTTCTGGAGCCTGGGGAGAGGTCTCCATTAGTGAGATGCGACTCTCCGTTTTGTTGTCGCTCTAGATCGCGCTTGACTTCATCTTTTAAAAGTCCAAGGTAGAGTTCGCGTAAGGCATCAGGGCTCAAGCGACCGCTGTCGTAGGATGGATCGCTGCGGACAAGTGGAATGCTCTTGAGCTGGTCGGAGATGCGGTTGAAGCTGATGGAGTGGACGCCGTCGGCGCGCAGTGCTTGAAACAGGAGCACTTGTTCCAGCTCAGTGTAGGCGGTGACGAGCGAAGTCATCAACGGCGAGGTCGAGGGCAGCAGCGACAGCGCCAGCGACGCTGGTCCTGCTCCTGCTCCTCCGAGGAGCTGCACTTCGGTCGGCCGGTGCATGCAGTGCACTCATGATACTATTGCGCCGCGCGAGCATCAAATTTGATTAATATTGTCGTTTAATGGGCGAGCATCGTTTCGGAATGTATTATCGATGTGGTGCGGCGTGGTGGTGTGGGCGTTGATGGGCGTTGCGATGGTCGTCGGTCGCGTTTTACTGGCCTGCACTCACTACTCACACAGAACTGGAGTACTGCAGAAAGAGGCCTGCTCCAAATTTCGCGCTAGCTCTGGGCCGTTCAGCCAAGCCAAAAAGCCGCAGCCGTTCACCAGGCCAGCAAGCCAGTCCAGTGCTGACTGCTGCTGAGATGAGTGGAGCTCTGTCCCGTCGATGCGCTCACTCACGGCCTACTCATCAATATTTACTCGACAACCGATGCCTTCATACTACTACTCCTCCGCACCGTGTACTGCCTGACGCCGCTGTTGGTGCTGCGGCAGCTCGAGTCGGTCGCGACGCCTTTGTGTCTGGAATCTGAGGCACTGCACTGCAATGTCCGACCTTGCGTGGTCCTTGCTCTCATGAGCCGAACTGACTCCTTTCGAGCAAGCAACGACGCACAGATCGCGCGCGTTCCCCTCGTAGATCATCATCGTCTTGACTATCATCAATAATAATTAAACCATTCGCAAACCGACCACTACCCACCCTTCACGCTATTCCATTGCTTTGCGCTACAACACCTCAACCTTCACCGCAAAGTGCTCGACTGAACCTCGCAGCTTGACATTGTTGCAGGCCTGGCGCTTGCCTTCGAGCCGAGTTGAACAGTAACATGGCCGACGAAGAACAACCACCACCACAACCAGCACAGACGCAACAGCTGCCGCAAAAGCTGCCCCGTCCGGAGTCGTGAGTCTGTGTCTTAGACATAGTCCAGGTTCAGTCATTTCTAACATATTCTGTCCAGCACAATTGCACAGAACTTCGCTGCAGAACTTGACTCCATGTTCGCATTGAGCTCCGACCCCGCCGTGGACCACCTGTCGCAAAAGGTCGAGGAGAAGTGAGCTCACCTACAACATGCAGAGTGAAAGCGCATTGGGCTAACGAAAGCAGAAAGCAAACAGTGACCTCCGGTGAACAGACATTACAGCAACTGGAAGCGAAACTGCGAGAGACTGAAGAACGTTTGGCTCGAGTGTCGAGGGGTAACTCGCCAGCGAGACAAGGGCTGAGGTACTGACGCTCTGCTTCGTGTCTTCAACCTCACTGGAGCTGACCGAGCTAGCACGAACGACAGGCAGGCAGCAGCAGCGGACGGCCCTCCAAAGCCTAGCCCCTTGGCTGGTCAACTTTCGCGACCGCCCACAGCACCGCAGAACGATGACAGACCTACAAATGGCGGAAGTGAATATGTCATGGTAGATCGAAATGACGGCCAACAACAGGCACAGCGCGGCTACGGCTAGAAGCCATGGAGCAAGGAAAAATGAATTGGAGAGCTTGGACAACTCGAACCAACTTGATAGCGGGAGCTCTGCATTCGCTTCGCATATATCAAGTTGGATGTGCATGCAGATCGCATTGCCTTCGGTCATGCTACCACCATAGCAGTGCTACTTTTCACTGCAGGTCTCTTTCATCACACCCAGCTCAACAAGATACCGAAAAACGCCCTCGTAGTCTGCCTCTATGAATTTCCGTTGATCATTTCTGGCAAAATGCAGCACCAGCTCCACAACATCCGCCTTCCAGGAATTCAGATCTTTCCACTCCTGACACTCGCGACTTATTGGCACTTTGTCCAGTCGCTTGCGCAATTCTTCCTTGAATACCATGCTCTCTACCACCTTCGCATTCATTTCGCAGATGTACTCAAAAGCCGCAATCATGATGAGTGGGGCTAGAGCATGACCGGCGATGCTGATATCCCTTCTGAAAGATACCACACGCTTTGCGTACCACTCACACAGCTTCGCGATTATCTGACGCTGATTGACCCCTATAGATCGAGCGGAATGCTTGGGCAGACTAGTCACAGGCTTCGAATCTGAATTTAGATTCATCGAACGATAGAGTCTCTCTGCAATTCTCGCAGCATGGTCCTTATACTCCAGCCGGCTTGATTGATATGGTGCATATAAGGCATCATCTTCAAGGAGGCCTGTCTGATAGTTCTTCGCCCGGTCTTGCATGGACGTGAGAATTTCGTATTGCTGCTCTGCTAACCTCTCCGGGTATTTTGTGAGCCGGTGTAGCTTTCTTGTGAGGTCGATCAGCGCATGCAGGTCGCTTCCTGGGATCTGGTCACTGTTTCCAGTTTTGTTGTTGTCCATCGTGCTTGTCCTGGTGATGCACTTGAAGCCAGGAACATGATTCTGAAGGCCGTTTTGAGGAGGAGTCGTCTGTCGCCGGACAATGTTTCTGGAGTGGATGCTTGAGCATATGGATGTGATATGCTTCGCTAATGTTCGTTCAGTGGTCCTGTCGACTGGATTGCTGGACACTTCGCGGAACGCCCTTCGCTACTACAAAGTCCAATGGGATTGCAACCAGATTTGTGTGTCAGTGAAAGCCCTGGCTAGATACATGATTGCAGTCCTCAGATCCCAGCATGAAAATCTCGTTTGTTGTTCTCAACGAAAAGACGGTTTAGTTATGACGACAGGCGAGAGACTGGCAGAAGTGACATTGGGAATTTTTGTTCGGCTTGCCGGCGGCTCAAAGCTTGCCGAGATGCTCAGTCCAGTGTTCCACTCCACCGCAATCTCACTTCAGTACACACTTGCCAGACCATTCTTCTCGCCAATTTCACCTCTCTCCTTCTTCCTTCACCCTCCCTGCTGAAGCTTCGGTGCTCCTGACTGCACCTTCTGACCTACTTGAAGTTACTTGAAGCGCGAGCTGTCGATGGCGTCACGAGGCCCTTCGAAGGACCCGCCGCGGTTTAAGTACCGCTCGGTAGCTTGATTGATATGTTTATGGTTTCCATTCTAGATTGCTCTTCTGAGTGTTGGGCGCATTATTCTCTTTTGGTTTCTTATTGGCAGTCTTGCAACTCTCTCATCTCGTGGTATTTCTTTTCCACATGGCTTGGCCTAACCCTTTCCGACGCAAGACAGCCAACACGCGCGAGTGGGTACTTTCACATGCAAACTGCCAATGTACCTATCGCTGACATGGTTCATAGTTGCTGGGGTTACACTTTCGAACTGACTGACAAACACCTCACGCCTGAGCAATGCGAACCATTAAAACACTCCTACGATGTCCTTGCCGAACAAGTACTTGATCGATTGAACGAGATCTCGCCACCACAAAGCAAACAATTACCGCGTGGCAATAGCCAGTTCACAGCGACTCCGAAGAGCGACGCTGACCAAAAAGAGGTGCCTGAGGATGCCCCAAAGGTACCGCAGCGAGATCTGTATGCAATCTTGAAAGAACATGAAGGCTCCGATGAGCTGCTCCATCGCTTTTGGAACGATGTCAACACTGTCCCGTCGTGGGTCGACTGGGAGCAGATACAGCGAGGACAAGATGTGTTCTACAGATATGGCGGGGCTATGTTGACTGGTCTAGCATATCAGAGTTTGTTGGGCGGGATGGGAGCAGCACGAGTTGTCGAGACACTCGCCAGGACCGGAGGCTTTTCGACAAAGGTGGCAAGAGGAAGGCTCTTCGAGACTACACAACACATCCTACAATGTACGAAAAGTCTGGAGAGCATGCAACCTGGTGGCGATGGCTTTGCGTCAACGATCAGAGTGCGATTACTTCACGCTGCTGTACGACAACGCATCATGAAACTCCGAGCTGGAAGACCCGAATATTACGATGTGGAAGCTTGGGGAATACCTATCAACGACCTTGATAATCTGGCAACGATCACTACATTCTCCGCATCACTGGTCTGGATGAGCTTACCCAGACAAGGTATCTTTCTACGAAAGCAGGAAACGATAGATTATATCGCTTTGTGGCGTTATATTGGTTATGTGATAGGTTGTCCCGACGGACATTTTGAGACTCCAGGACAAGCAAGACGAATGATGGAGGCTCTATTGCTATATGAGATCGATCCGACTCCGACATCGAAGATCATGGCAAATAACATCATCAAATCCCTGGAGGGTCAACCGCCGGGGTACACTTCTGCGGACTTCCTCGTGGCTTCAGCTCGATGGCTAAATGGGAATGATTTATGTGACGCACTTGGCTTGAGTCGACCGTCATTCTACTACACTACTTTGATGATCGGGCAGTGCTTGTACGACTCGTCGAAAATATTGTAGATCGATCGCGCACGTGCTGACCTTGCCGCTTATAGGTTCTTTTGCGTGTTTTGCTACACGTATCGAGCGATCCCGTACCTCGACAAACGAAAAATCGAGACATTGAAATCTGTCTTCTATGCCATTATCGTGCACTCAAAGTTTGGATTGAAGGGCCAAGAGAGCACTTTCTCATTTAAATATGTTCCTGAATACTGTAAGTCCAATCGCAAATGCAGATGTTACAGTCTATGATGCAAGAGACGCTGGCTGACACGACGATCTTATCAGCAACTATAACGGAGATGGGCGAGTGCGAGGAAGAGAAAGCTTCCTATTCCCACGTAGAAAGCAGAAACCTAAAGACTTTTGTGATCGTAGTCAGTGTACTTGCATTAGGCGGATCGGCAGCAGCATGGGTTGCGTATAGACTAGCGACTCGTTTGCTGTGGTAGATGTATTGCGTAGCATAGTTGATGAGACAACTTCAAGTTTCCGCTGGAAAGGCGAGGCTGACATAATTGATACCACCATCAACGCCTAGCAACAAGTTTTCTGCGATCTCGTTTCTCCCTGCTGCCCTACGAATTATGTGGACCTGTCGAGACACGCTGTATAAGGTTTGCTCCCGAGACTAGGAGTCCCCTACATGTGCACGTCGAACGCTTGGCAAACACTACTACTCTGCAGCCTCGTTCACGCATGAACCCGCATTGCATATGGGACGGATCGTTGGCCATTGAGGCACGACGAGAGCCGTTCAAGCTGAGGAAGCTGTTCCCCTTCTCCATTCTTACCCTCATACTCCCTATCATCAACGTACGGTGAACAACGCGAAGGTCATGGGCGCTTCGCTGCCTCTCTATCCCTATCGGACCCTTTCAGGAATCGCGTGCAATATCGGGTCGCACAGCATACAGTATCGTGCAGCGAGTGGGCACGAGCAGTAAGCGGCATCGGCGTTTACCAGGCGCATGCGCCGCGAAATGCCAGAGCCACGAAGAATCGGGAGTGCTGCTGCTTTCGATTCCCAGCGCTTCGAGAGACAGGCCAAAGCCAAGAGCAGCGACTCGTACGCGCAGTACTACGCGGCTGGCGCAGGGAGAAACAACCACATCCTCAATGCCAACAACAGCAGCCATAGCGGCGGGGCAGGGCCACGGCGTGGCAGCAAACCGACGTTGTTGACAACGTCTGCGTCTTCTGCTGCCATCGCTGGCGCTGCAAACGAGCATGCTCAAGCTCGGCCGCTGGTCAAGAGCCGGGCCCAGTCCTCATCCCTGCTGGAGCTAAAGCGACCAGGGCGGCCTGCTGGAGGCGCGGCCGGAGGCGATGATGAGACGGCACAGCAGGAGAGGAGTAGCGCGAGCGCGAATGCCAGTAACAGTGCCAACAGCAGCAGCGACGCCGTGCAAGACGACGACGAGGTTGCTGGCGCGATTGGTGCAATCCGGCACTTTCGCCCGTTTCAGAATCCAGAGGTACGCATGTCCTGCCTCCCATTGCGCGTGTCGTTAAGGTTGAACTCAGAGGGTGGGCATCAGGTGCCATTGGGTCAGGCACGCGACAAGAATAGCAGCTAATTAAGCACCTCGTTACAACAGCTGTCGCAGCCGCTGCCAGAAATCAACATCGCCATTGTGGGCAGCTCGTCCGTGGGAAAGTCCACCTTCGTGCAGCGTGCACTCGAGCTGCCCGCCCTGCCCGACTCGCAGGCCACCGAACGCAGAATCCCCATCGTTGGCGACGACAGCATCTACCTGGTGCGCCTGCTCGAGGTTCCGCTCAACGAAGTCGACATCGACGACGACAACGATGACCCCATCAATTGGCCGGACACGATTGAGGATAAGATGATGCCGCACGTGGACGGCGTTGTGGCACTGTACGACATCCAGGACAAGAGCTCTGTTGAAGACTTGCCCGAGACATTGAGTGAGTAATGCCTCGTGCTGTAGTCGCGCCGTTGGTAGCGGATCTACATCGATATATGAAGTGCGGTGGGACGAAAAGCACTGACTGTGTGGCGACCAGATGCGATCACAAAAACTTCCATACCAACCGTTCTCATCGCCAACAAGTGCGATACACCTCCATCAGAGCGCGAAATCGACCCGACGGCATTTGAACAAGCTGCGAAACGAAATCTCGGCAGCGTACCGACCTTTCAGATATCTGATTCCAACCCAGAAGGCCACAAACGTGGGCTGGTCACCCTCCTGAACGCGATCGTGCAGGTCTCCCAAACATCTCCAGGTCTGCCAGGCCCTCGCCCATGTTCGGAAATTAAGGACTGCTGCTGACATGATCCTAGAAGAACATCAACGCAGCTCTTCAGCACATCGACGAAGAGCACATTCAAACGCAGTGCGATCACTGTCGCCGCGCATACCATCGGCGGGACATTCGCGTGCTAATTCGGAGCATACCGGCTTTGTGGATCTAAAGCACGCCCGCGTTGACTCCAAGTTTCCCGCCTACGACCAAGGCGATCGTCTCAAGGTGCCTGACGACCAAATGGGTAGCTCATTCCTGCTCGAGGAGTCTGGAAGTGAGCCAGCCACCACATCGTCTCGTTCATCATTTAGTGGCGATCAGGATCGAGTACCGGGCAGCTCGCCCTCTTCAACTCTCGCTGAGAGTGGAGCCACATTTGATGAGCTCGTGGACCGTTTGCTCGATCAACCCACCTCGAAAGCCGATTTGAAATATACTGACATATTCCTGGCGCTGTACCGCAACTTTGCTGCCCCTGGCAAGCTTCTGGAGGCCATCGTACAACGCTTTGACACATTAGAACAGAATGCCTCGCCAATGATCGCAAAGTCCGCATCGCAACTTCGATACCTTCATGTACTGCAGAAATGGGTCAGTGGATATCCCGGAGACTTTGCCTTTCCGAAGACGAAACGCAGACTGCAGACCTTTGCGACCAAATTGAGTGATAGCCGTATTTTCGCCGCTGCTTCGCGAGAGATTGGTCTTGCTATTGACATAATTGCGGCCGATGATGACACGGAGTGGGCGTGCAACGACAAAGACAGGTATGCTTCAGGAGAATTCTCTCGAAGCTCAATGTCCTCGACAGCTAGCACGCTTCTTGACGACCCCGAGTTTAACTTCGACTCTACGCTGAGCGGCAGCACATTGTACGACGAGGTTCCCATTGACAATCTTCCAAAGCTTGCCAACCAACAGCTATTATATGTCGAGCAAGCGCAAAGAGTTGCATCGGGTCTACACCCTATCCCGAGAAATCCGCTCACCAAAATCGAGTGGCGCACACTTATGGAGAAGCCCGATGACCTTGTAGCTAGAGAGCTCACACGAATCGACTGGATTATGTTCTCATCGATACGACCTCGAGATCTGGTCCGGCACGTGTCGATGAGCAAAGAGCAAAAGAATAGTTGCAGAAACCTGGCACATGTCAACCGAATGATTGAGCACTTCAACCAATTGGCATCCTGGGTGGCGAATTACGTGCTTCTTCGCGACAAGCCTAAACATCGCGCGTTGATGCTCGAAAAGTTCATGCGAATTGCACGGAAACTGCGAGAGCTCAACAATTACAATGCCCTGGGGGCGATCATTGCTGGAGTAAAATCGACATCAGTACATCGACTTGCGCAGACACGGGAATTACTTCCTCCCAATGTTGGCAAGGACTGGCTCAAACTCGAAATTCTGATGGCACCTTCCCGATCGCATTTCGCGTACCGCCTCGCGTGGGAGAATAGCTCGACTGAGCGCATACCTTACCTACCGCTTCACCGAAGAGATTTGGCCACAGCAGAAGAAGGCAACAAGACATTCATCGGTGATGAGAAGGATGGAAGAATCAATTGGAAGAAATTCGAGATCATGGGAGACGTCATCGTTTCTCTGCAAAGAGCTCAAGGAATGCCTTACAAAAACCTGGGAGGTCTTGCTGGAAATAAAGAGATCAAAGAACTGATCTTGGACGTGAAGCTGGTGAAGGACGAAGAAGTAAGATGTGAAATCCAACTGTGCGGAGATTGGAGAGAAGCTAACTCAATCGCAGGAACTTTATGAGCGCAGCGTAGCTTGCGAGCCTCCAGCCAACGCAGCTACAGGGTCAGCGGCGAAATTCAAGGAGTTTTTCAGGCGATGAGATGAAGCAAGAGCGAGTTTGGAGATCTGAAAGTCCAATCTAGGGAGGAAAGCAATTACGCGAGACACATATTGAGATGATAGAGGGTGATGATTTGACGACGAACGACATTTGAGCACATATCCGACATTTGATGAAGCAGAAATTATATCTGGCGCTACTTGGAAGGATCTTGGAAAGGAAACAGGCGGTTGAAAAGCAAATCTCGATGTTGTTCGAGAGAATATGGATGAATGCGGATACACAGCGCGCGTGGAAGGAGGAGCTGTTGGCAGCTGTACAAAGAGCGTGATACCACTTGTGCAGCAATATTGGTCTTGTGATAGATTACTGCAGCCTCGCGGCAGCATGAGCGGGGATGTGTAATGGTTGAGGAGAGGGTAACGTACTCGGAAAGGCTTTCGGTATGTCAAGTCATTAATGATACCACAAAAGCCTTACCATCTCTGTGATTGTGTCCAGCATGCTTTCGACGCGCAGTGCGAAGCTGCGGTAATACCGAATGACGAACACCACTCACTGTCCAAATTTGATCCCGCACAGATTGATAAACTCCACCATGCCTTCAGAAATCTCTTCATCATCCACATGCCTCAGCCGGTGCATAACATCTTGTGCCTGCCTATCGCCCTTCTCCCGCGTCCAAGGTCCTCGCAATTTCTCATCGTGCTCTCCTTGATGGTGATGGCCACCTCGACCTCGAGAACGTCCGCCTCGACCACCTGTGAAATAGCTCCGATGTTCCTGAGATTCCGAGAATAAACCTGATTCCCTCCAAGTTCGCTGATCATCTGGACCGGGCTCAAGCGTCATGGCAAAGACTGCAGAAATCTCGTAGTACAGCTTTGGATATCTTTGCATTAGGAGCTTGAAGTCTGGATCATGCTCGAAATCTGCATATGGTGGTTTTCTTTGTGGATTTTTGCTTTGGGTGGGTTTTTGGTTCTCCGTGGCCGATGCTCCAGGTTGAGATGCTTGAGTAGCAGGTGCAGCATTATCTTCGCCTTCGTGGATGGTCTTGTGTGACTTGTAGCAGGCTATGGAGCAGCTGTGATGACTTAGCTGTGATTTACTAGGATCTTAGTAATGACCAGGTACATACTATCTTATTTCGCAGGTCTTGCATTTATATTTGGATTCTTGTTCGTGGCATACGCCGCATTGTAGTGCCATTTGATTGCGCTCATAGCTAGACAGAATATCCGGAGAGTGTGTTAAGTTTCGTGCAAGCTATGATCCGGCACAGATCTAGAAGGGCAGCGGTTTTGTTTCGTCACATGTTGAAGTTTGAAGTGAAGAAGGAACGACTCGTGCTCAGACCCCACCCGTTTGAGCTTCTGAGACAAGCAACTCCATCTCCAGCACACCTTTGCCTCGCAATACAGTTTCCCGAATAATCAAAATTTGGGAAACTTTCAGAGGTGAACGGCGGCTGAGTCTAATTTGATCTGCGAGCGTATCAACAAAATGCCTGCTACAGACTCGCCGGCAGTCATTGTGGCGCGATACCTGAAGTCAAACAATTATACGGAAGTGAGTACTGCCAAACATCAGAATTCTATCGCTGACATATGGCTAAGCATTGCTAGACATATGAAGCGTTCATCAATGAGGTTGGCTTGCCTTACGATGCTGGAAATGTTTCGAAAGGCGATCTCACGATAGAAACTTTGCTTGAAGAGAAGAAGACTTTCGACGTCTCTATCAAGTTCGAAAAACTAGGTGTTGAAGATGCGAATTTAGGATGGAGTCAGCCAGGTATGTTTCTCCAAAACACTTCTGCAATTTTACTGATGATCTTGGCAGCACCATCTACCGCCAAAGAGATCGATGTCCTTCCTACTTCATCCAACATCCTCAGCACTCAGGTTCAAGAAATTGCCGAGCGTGGAAAGACGACAGCCCCTGCCTTACTGGTCTCTACTGCTGATCGCAAAGTGCACATTATTGATGCTTGGTCTAATGCTCTACAAAGCACTTTGTCGAACCTACACGACTCGCCAGTCTTATCTTGCTCAACGATAAAAGGCGAGCATCTGCTTACTTCATCGATGTCTGGATCTCTGCATCTGAATGATACCTACGGAAGCTCGATATCCAAAAGACGAGATCACTCCAAGTATGTCGTTAAAGTGGCTGTACTCGAGAATAGCACGACAGGAACCATTGTTGCTACAGCGGGATGGGACAATCAAATAATCGTCTACAGGCCCAAGATCACCAATGGTGCAATCGAGTTAGGCGAACCAAAAGCTACAATACCATTGCAAACAAAGCCTGAAGCGATGATCTGGCTTCGACATCCACAGAACCAGGAACCAATTCTCTTGGTGAGCAGAACAGATTCCAACAACATCTTCTTTTATTCAGTTGAGGATAAGCCACGTCTTTTGGGGCAACAGAACCTCGCACCACACTCAAATGCCTGGGTAGCCTTTACTCCCTCTTCATTTGAGCTGTGCCCGACCGACCCTGCCTTGCTTGCGGTCGGAACGTCTTCAGTCCCGCACATGAAGCTTCTGATTGTACGATTGTTATTCCCGCCCTGGGAGCCCGAACCTGCACGTCCGCCGCCTCAAGCTCTCCGAAGCTCTCTTCTCGACGACACTCCTGTCCAAGAAACACAAGCGTCTCAAGCCAGAGCTGCACTTGCAGTAGCGGATCGCGAGCATGCTGCAATCCAAATACACTGTACAACGATGGCTCCGCAGACGGCATATTCCACCCCAGCTGTGGTATGGAGGCCAGATGGCAGCGGAGTCTGGGTCAATGGCGACGATGGCGCTGTGAGAGGAATCGAGGCATGTTCTGGGAAAGTTGTCGCGACCCTGCTTGGGCATGAACCTGGAAGTAAAGTCAGATGTCTTTGGGCGGGAATGGTGAAGAGCGAAGAAGGCCAGAAAGAAATTCTCGTCAGCGGAGGCTTCGACCAAAAGCTGATCGTCTGGAACGTTTGAAGCTAAGTCACATACTGCATAACGGGAGATGAGCATGAAGCATGATCTTGTAGCTCGGTGGATATCTCGCCATAGAGCTAGAATTTGGCCGCCATATGTACACTGTACATCTCATGGAACAATGCTTCAATGCCTCCCTACATTCTACGATTTTCCATGGGGATGCTCTTTTTGCGACTGTTTCGCCGTCTCCTTCTGTAAGCTCTCGACGTCTTGCTTGTTTTGGTCTGCCTTCACTGCGCTCTCGGATGATGATCTCAGTTCATCGCGCTTCTCCTCGCTGTGATGCTGCTGCTGCTTTGCTTTCTCCAGCTCATGCCCGTCTTGCGGTTTGTCCTCCTTCAATCGTAGCGATTGCGAGCAGCTCAATTGTCGTGTTTGCTGAACACGGAATACGCGTGCTGGTTGGCGGACTGCGATTTGACGAAAGGACTGCATAGTGATGTTGTTGACAAGATGAGGATTTGTTTGTTGTCTACTCTCCAGTTAGACCTCGGATAAAGCTTCCTGGCTTGTGCAACCTACTTCTTCCCGGTTTGATTGTTTTCTTCGTTAACTGACCGATCCAAATGTTAGATGCAGAGAAGCATAAGTAAGTGAATTCTGATTGAACACCAGAAACGCGAAAAATGACGCGCTATGAGCTACGTACATAGCAATGGTAGTTCCATAGCCGGTCGTATGTGACATCACGCAAGCTGCCAGCCACGGTCTTTTTTCAGGCCAACGTCATGCAAGCTTTACCAAGCCTTCAATATCCTCATCAGTCGACCCAGCACTGTGACTGCTCCTCACATGACTACCCGCAGCGGTCCAGCGGCTGAGAGTATGGAATCATGACTGTGGTGCAGATTCATGTGGTAAGCTTGGAGAGGTCTTCACGCCCGAATATGCCTCCTTTGGAAAGCACCAGCGAGAGCAGCCAAGCTCAAATGGCGGAATTGCGCCAACCACAACCCTAACATGGGAGGAGCGCCGCCTTGGGTGCTGAGCAGAAGCTCAGTCATCAAACACCTGCTCTCGACCTTGCTCGTTCACTGACAATGAAAACCACTGAGAAGCATCTCGAAAGCTGAGCAGCCCGACAACAACCAGACTTGTCAGCTGCAGGCTAATAGGCGACGCGTTTTAAGGTTCAGTGCGAACGACTTCATCTGGTTCATGTCTACATTACTTCTCTCTCTTCGCCGTTAGCAAACCAGTTCATAGGGGGTGAAAGCAATGGCTGCTATATTTCTTCAAGACATGCCATGGCATGAGGGCGAGTCTGAGATGCGAAAGGCTATGCGGGCGCCAGATGTGGACAACCCCACAGTCCCTGCCCTCTCGCCGCAGCTCTCCAATCACTTGCGAATAGCACCACTGATAGCCATAGGAACCTTGGATGCCGAAGGACGACCATGGACCACACTCTGGGGATCTGGCCAGAAAGGCCTCTCACAGCCACTGGGAGGAAGCATTATCGGCATCAAAACACCAGTGACTGGGAAATACGATCCAGTGGTAGAGATTCTGGTTGGCAAAGAAGCAAACGGCGAAGTGGTTCGCCAGGAGGACCCAGGACGAATGGTGAGCGGTCTCACGATCGACTTAGAGACACGAAAACGAACAAAAATGTATGGTCGAATGATCGCTGGCGCCCTGATCTCCAGAGACGACGAAGTCACCGGTAAAGAGGAGCATATTGTCGAAACACAGCTCGTGCTGAAGATAGAGCAAAGCCTAGGGAACTGCCCTAAGTACCTCAATTCAAAGCACATCGTTGAGGCGAGGTCAAAACCAGAACTTGTGTCTGAGTCGCCACAGTTGCCGCAGCAAGCGCTCGATCTGATCAAAAAATCCGACCTATTTTTCGTCTCTTCGTCGCAAAAGGACCTGGATATGGACACAAACCATCGAGGCGGACCGGCAGGTTTTCTTCGTGTGGCATCGAATGAAGCATCGGGAGCAGTGCTCTGCTGGCCGGAGTATTCTGGCAACAGACTATATCAAACTCTCGGTAATCTGCTGCTCAATCCAAAGGCTGGCCTTTGCGTGCCAGATTTTGATACAGGAGATATGTTGTACCTGACGGGCACCACTGAGGTCTTAGTTGGTCAAGATGCTTCTAATTTTCTACCACGTTCTAATTTAGCAGTCAAAGTGACCGTGGAATCTGCTCGCTTCGTCTCTCAAGCTCTGCCATTTCGAGGAGTGCCTGGGAAAACGTCTCCCTACAATCCGTCAGTACGATACCTTACTTCGGAAAAGCCGCCCGCAACGGCATCTACTGGTACTGGTCTTCAGCAGGCAAATCTTCTTTCCCAAGAAGTCATTACACCAACCATCTCCCGCTTCAAATTTAGCCTCGAAAATGCAGCCAACTACACTGCCGGACAATACGTGACCTTCGATTTGGCTTCTCAACTTGACCTTGGCTACTCACATATGCGGGACGATGACCCTCGTAGCTTGAACGACGATTTCGTGCGGACGTTCACTGTCTCCAGTCCTCCAGGAAATCCGCCTAATCCAACGAGGAAGCTGAAAGATGACGAGTTTGAAATCACAATTCGAAAGGTTGGCGTGGCGACAGAGTGGTTGTTCAGGCAGAAAGGCTCCACGATGAACCGTCCCATCGAAGTAGGCATCAAGGGGTTCGGCGGCGAGTTTGAGGTGGCACAGAAAGATGAAACCGAGACAATTGGGTTCGTTGCGGCCGGTGTAGGCATAACACCGATTCTACCGAGCTTGGGCGGGCTTGATCTCGAGAAGCTGAAAGTGCTCTGGACCGTGAGGAAGGAAGACATAAGCTTGGTGGTGGACACAATATCTCGGCATGAAGGACTGGAAAAAGCTTTGACTGTGTTTGTAACCAATGGCACGCGGAATGATGAGGGTGTTGCGGAATTGCATAGGAGAGGCATTAGAGTGGAGTTGAGGCGCATCGAGCAAGGAGATGTCGTGTTCGGTGAACAAGTGAAGAGAGTGTACCTCTGTACGGCCGTGCCTCTCAGGAAGCAGCTGATGGAGTGGATCACTGGAAAGGAGCTTGTATTCGAAGACTTCAATTTCTGATGGCAAGACACGTACTAAAATCTTCATCAACTCTACTGTTGCGAGCGAAGGTTCGTTCAAATCCACCATTTCTACTTGCTTCGCTGTGTTAATAACGTCGATCTCCTCGGCATTGGTAATCCAGTGTCGTTGTCGTTCGAAGGTGGTATGATGTCGACAAAGCGATGTAACAGGCAACGTATAGTTCACGCACTTACCCTCACTTCTGCAAGGCAGCAAAAGCACAACTTGATCGGCCGCTTGACAGCTGCGGGTACTTTCGTCTATAGGTAAATGCCCAGTAGCATAAATGACTGATAGACGGGGTGAATGGAAAAGTGAGCTCCGCCAGATCATTCTAAGTTCTCCAATTTCGCGCCCGGCGAATCTAGCACTGTCATCTCCATACTGCCCATCTCTACTTTGCCATCTTCCACAAACACGGCATATAGTTCCTCCACCTCTGCTGTATTTTGCCCCATTTTCGAAGGTAGTCTGAATGTCATGCTCCTTCCGCCAAGAAACACCTCAACAATGTCATTCGCAGCGTAGATCGTCACCGGTTCCTGAAGGCGTAGATGATCGTGGCGGACTAGTTCTGGACCGTCGACTTGCCGAGGAATGTAGAGCTTATATTGATCTGCCCAGAAGTCGTCCAGAGGCGGATCAGGAGTCTCGATCGTAGCGGTAAAAAGACCAGGAGCAGGAGAAGGTGTAAAGCGAAGCTTGAAGCCGGCTTCGTCCTTGTCTGGACGGAATATGAGTCCGAAAGATGCGCAGTCGTGATCGACGATGGTAAATTCCAAGGTATGAGTAGAAGTTGCCGAGACGCATGTACCTGCAAGACGCTTAACTTTTGTACATCCAATGGCCTCACGCACCACAGACTGCATGACTTCGAGGCTCTTCGCTTCCACGTCGAGCTGCAATAACGCATCCTGATTTAGGTCCACCGCAGGTCTTAACCTCAATGTGCCATCTTGGTTGGCACTCACTTCTCGAGGAAGTGCGAGGTCACCACCCCACAACCATTTTCCATCATCTGCATGCCAATCCGCAGTCCAGCCAAAGAAAATCCTCTTGTCTATATCTCCAGACTTGATACAAGACTTCGCTGCATACCATCGTCTTCCATCTAGTCTTCCATGGCTCCCATCCTTCGGCACTCGGAACGGACCAGATGGCGAGTCAGCTATGCGATAAACGGTGCCAGCGTCTGGAGCGTGGAAACGAGAATATACAAGATACCATTTCCCGCTGATGCTGAAGAGCTCAGGACACTCGGGACAAATCATATCTTTCGGTGCATAGAGTGGTTTTGGACAGAGATGCCAGACATCAAGGTCGGGTGAGGTAAGGAGCGCAATGCAACCTCTGGTTGGAGAAGGTCCAGAGGCAAGACGTGTGGCAACAAGCATCCAATATATCCGATCTTCCTCGTTAAAGAAGACGTAAGGATCTCGAAAGTCTACGTCCTCAAATGCACTTCTGTCGGAGTCTAACGTAATCTGTATCTCGCCTTTTGCTTTGGTGAATTTCGAGCCATGGCGATCAGCAGATGTTGCACTCAGGATGACCTGCTTGCCGCCTTGCGCAAGGTTGTAGCCCGTATAGAATATGCGAAGATTTCCACAAGGATCCAGCACTGCAGATCCGGTCCACGCTCCATCTGCATCGTGATCGGAACTATCATTGAGTCCAAGTGAAGTAGGCTTAATCACCGGATCCTGGTCACGAGTCCAGTGCACCAGGTCTTTCGATCTGATTCTACTCCAGGAAGATCGCAATCGTTGTGGATGGTGGACAGTGTTCGGAGGTGTCGTGAGGTGAAATATCTGGTACTCATCATCCACAAGCAAGGGAATGGCATCTGCTGCGGCTTGTATAGTGCTGGGTCGCCTATAAAAGCTTGAGAAGACCGATGGGCGTAGGTCGTCGGGAAGAGACATAACGGAAGAGGTGGCGCTTGTTGGAGGTTGTGCCCTTCACAATGGTCACCAGTGCAAGCGGACCAGGTGTTGTTGAATCGTCACCAGGCCGCAAGCGGTATGCAACATCCGATTCTGGCTCATAAATTGCCTCGATTGGTAATTTTTCGGAACGTCTCCCGAAAAGACATCGGCATTTGTGCGTGGGCTGCTGGGATCCACCGAAGTCCATAAGAATGTGGAGAATGCATGTCAGTAAGGGTTGGTGCCAAGGGAGCTCCATGGATAGCATGAGGTTTCTTTAAATGTAGGCTTGTCCATGATGAAACACGAGCACTGCGATTTTCCACCACTCTCTTGGTCTCTCTTATGTCAAAAGACTGCAGGAGATGCCGTTCAAGTATCGAAATGCCTGGGTCTTCAGTGCCTATGCGGCTCTCGGAGCATGTATCTATGGTTATGATGGGGTGTACTTCAATGGCGTTACTGCGCTAGTCAGTCTCCGAAGGGCACTGCAAAGGCAATGCTAATCCAGTTCAGGATGTCTTCATTCGCAACTTTGGCTCACATACGAGGGATGGTACCTATGCGATATCGCCATCGCAGCTCTCGACGATGACTTCGATAATTAACCTCGGCGAGCTCGTGGGCTCTTTAATGGCAGCGCCGCTCAACGACCGATTTGGAAGAAGGCCTGTATTCCTGATTGCTGCCATTGTACTCGTAATCGGGATAGTGATGCAGCTGGTTGCAACTTCTAGTGTCGCACTGATCACATCCGGTCGGGCCGTCATGGGATGGGGCGTTGGAGCCTTCTCTGCGACATCCCCGATGTACATGGCTGTTCGTTGGATTCCATATGTCATTGGAGGCATTCGCTGATCTTCTGTAGGAGGTGGCGCCGACTGCAATACGTGGCCCACTGCTGATGTGTTGGCAGCTCACCCTGTCAGTCTCACAGATTGTGGCTGCCGTGATTAACAAAGGCGTCGCGAGTAATGGCACGAGGCTTGCCTACCGTCTACCGATCGGGTTCCAGTTGATCTTTCCAGCGCTCGTGATTGCTCTAGTCTGGTTTGTGCCAGAATCACCACGATGGCTTTTGCGGAATGAGCGTGACCAGAAAGCTGAAGCAGCACTGCTTCGCATACATGGTGAGGATAGATCTTACGATCCGCAAAGCGACTTGACGCAGATACAAGAAGGTCTTCGCGAGGAGGCCGAGTTGGCGGCGGAATCATCCTGGATATCTCTGGTTACTGATCCGATCGAAAGGCGCAAACTTGTTTTTTCAGCCGGTGCTCTGGTCGCACAGCAGATTAACGGCATTCAATGTATGAACGAGATGTGACCACATCGTTTAGCCTTAGTGGTAGTTGTGCTGACCATTCCTTTGGCAGGGTTTTACTATTTTGGCACAGTCTTCTCCAAAGCCATCGGACTAGAAGATCCGTTCTTGATGACGATAATCGTCTTCACTATTCAAGTGGTCACAGTGTTTGCGGCTGTACTATGCGCCAACAGGATACCAAGGAGGCCTTTGTTGCTCTCGACCACCTTGATGATGACTATTTCCATCTTTATAGTCGGCGGTCTCGGCATACCGGGCGGGGATGTTAGTCGAACATTCGGCAAGGTCATCATTTCTTTCGTGATTATTGAGATCACAGCGTTCAACTTCGCCTGGGGACCTTTGGGATGGACGATCGCTTCTGAAATGGCTGTTGGTCGCAACCGTGCCAAGATTTATGCCGTTGCCGTGGGCGCATTTTGGGTGACGGTGTGGGCAACTGTGTTCACCTTGCCGTACTTGTACTACTCGGCTGATCTTGGACCCAAGACCGGTTTCGTGTATACTGGACTTTGCTGCATCACGCTTTCATACGTCTATTTCTGCGTGGGTGAAGTTACCGGGCGAAGCATGGAAGACATCGAGTACTTTTTCGCACAAGTATGTCAGAGTCACCCAATTCCAGTACGGAAACGTGCTAATAGACGACCAGAATATTCCTGCAAAGCGATGGAAAGATCATCCGAGGAGTGGACCGATTGAGCCGACAGTAGAGCTCAAAATCGTCGGAGCAGGCAAGCAGTGATAAGCAAGCCTAAATATGCATCCAGGCGTATAGCGCTCTTCTGAGCAGCATTTCAGCATATGTGACCGAGTGCGAGGACAGTATTTACCAGTAAGAAGCGGCGCTGGCAATGCCTACACGCCCTGGGTCTGATTGTAGTCCTGAATCAAATTTTCCCAGAAATTCCAATCGGCATTATCGAGATTGAAGTCGTTACCAAGGGCCATATTGATATCACCAGATAAGTTTGTAAAGATATCGGCATCGTTGACAGGAGATGGATCGACAGCGCCGAACGATACGCCTTCTGCCTCGTCCTTGGTGACGTCTTGCTTCTCCTTCTCCGCTTGAGCTCTACGAAGTGAGCGCAGTGTCGTTATAAAGCTCGGCTCAGGGATCTTGTTACTGGGCGGATTGATTTCCCACGCCTTTAATAAGATGCGTCTGATGGCAGTGTGAAGAGCTTGCTTAGACTCCAGAACCTCAGGATGGTTCTTGGCCGCCATCTCGAGCCTGCTCCAAGCTGCGTCTGTCTCTTCTTGGGAAAGCAAATCGGCTTTTCGCAGCGTGGTAACCAGGAATATCACGGAGTCCCAACTGCCCCATACGAAGAAAGTGTGCACATGCCACGAGTAAATCTTCAAACTTCCTTGAGCGCAAGCAGCCGCGTCTGTGTCCATGATTTTCAGCGCGAACCGAAACAATTCCCTCCTTTCGGCATTGGTGACAGTCTGATTTCTTACTTTCGGAAGCCGCGTTCGTAGACGCATAGCCGTGATCGCCGACCTGGCCAGACTGATGGTTAAAAAGTGAAGTGGATTCACAATATCGCAGTAGCGAATGTAGTTTTCCTCCACTTTACTTTCCGCTTCCTTGATGATAGGTTCAATGTCTTGAGGGCTCTTCAAACCTGAGCCGTAGAATGATTCACCCATACGAACAAATGCATGACCGACAGTCGCACGTGTGAGGCAGAAGATCATGTCAGTCGCACCTTGCTGCGGCTCTGGCTTCTCGGTCATTCCAGGCCAGATCTGGTCATCGTTAATGTTGAGAGGCGGTTTGACATCCCATGTATGCGGCATGATCGCGATGCCTGTTCCACTCATGTGGCTTGCAGCACCGTCTAGTGGCATGACCTGGTAGAAGAGGCGACGTCTCATCTGTACGTCGAAAGGCGGAAGGCCCAGAGATTCTCCATCTCGGTGAAGTCCCACTTCGAGATACGTTAGCAGAAGCCAAAACACGTGCATACAAGCCGCAAACGCATCTCATGACGAGGAATTTCAAGCTTTGGTCTCCGATCCAGACTTACTCCTTTGAGAAATTCTAATGGCGACTCCAGTAAGAATCCACAGGGTATGAGGATCATATGTGGTTCTGCAGGACATGAGGAATAATGTGAAGGCTTGCCTAAAACGCGATAAAAGAGCTGGTCAGCAGCGTGCTGGTAGACTGTGGTCAATTTCTTACATGATGTTCATTTCAGTTGTCTTCAGAAAACCGGCGTTGACCAGAGCTTGTCTCGCTGCAAAATTGTACCGTTGCCGCAAAGCTGCTCTCGATCCTCCGAAGCTCGCTATACATTCCTCGTCTGACGCAGCCACGACTGCAAAATGATAGATGGCGAAGAGAACTGTCTCCTCCGATTTGGACGCTGAAGCGGGATCTTGCGACACACGATGTACCATTTCGGTCATTGATGGAATATGCAAAATTTTGCAAAGTGGTTCTACACGTTCGCGATGCATCTTCCACAGGATCAAGGCCTCGGAGTGAGTTGGATGGCATTGAGTCAGGTTATACTGGTAGCCCAGAAATGCTCTCGTGAGAGGGTCGGAGGCGAAATCCTCAGTGGTCGCACGCAGCGTTGGATCGTCGTCGTCGTCTTCGACATCAGACATGCGCTGCATTTCATCCTCGCCCAAGCTACGCCAGATGTTGCTGTCGATGTAGCGCGACTTGCCTTGACCGGCCACGATCTTTCCGGTACGTGACGTCTCGGGGTTGTTGTACGAGATGGACGTCGACTCGTCAGTTCTGGAGTTCGCCGCCGCAGCACTGTGTGAGTTGCTCTCGGACTCTGGAGAGACATAGTTGTCCTGCGGCAGCAAGCCATGCCGTTGCAAGATTCGCTCGTAGCTCGCCAGCTTGTCATGTACATCGTCGACGCCGCCACCGCTGAGCTTGCGTTTGCGTCGCCGGGGCGGAGGCGCCTGATATGTACATTCTAGCTTGCGATCTCGACAACTTGTGCATGTTGGAGCAATTTTGTCGCATTTCACTTTCCGGCGTGTGCATGTCTGGCAAGCATAGGCCATTAAGTTCGCATTGGACTTGTCATCGCCATTGCCAAGAGCGGCGGGACTAGCTTTGGATGGAGCAGGGGTAATGGGATGATAGTGGCCTTGCTGGTGATTGTGCGCCGATGCCATTACTGCGACTGCGACTCCTGTCCCGCAAGATCATGTCGCGTGCTTAGGAAAGACATTCGCTCGACAGAAACGTGAGAGGTTGGTCGTCGCCTAGACTATACCCGAAGGATTCATCTCTATTTCTGCACTCGCTCTGCGCCGTAGCACGTGCCAGCCGGCGCGTCTCGCGTTTCCCCACGTCTTCTGCCTGCACGTCTTTTGATCGTAAGTACATAAACGTCGACCAACGTTTCCGCCCAGATCGGGCCGCCGACATTCAACATGTGGCTTGTGTCCTGCGACGGCGACGACGGCGGCTGGCTGGGTGGGAAGCGAGTCTGGCTGCGACCGGGCGCTACATATCTGTTCGGACGCACCTCCGGCAATGCGAGAGGGCCCAACGGCGAGCAGATCGCCTACATCAACCACACCGCCGTGTCACGAAAGCACCTGCTCGTTCAAATCGGCCCAGTCGCGCCTGGCGCTAGCGCTCGAGTCGACGTCAGATCCTCCGTCAAAGTCACCGATGGCTCCAAATCAGGCACCGATATCAATGGCGCAAGTCTCGTGGGCGAGTCGATGTTCCTGGACGGCACCGACTTCCGCATCACACTGGGAAAAAGTCCTGTGAAGCTCAGGCTGCAATGGCACCCAGTTGTTCTGAGCTTCACAGGCGGCATTATTACGAAAGCAGCCAAGGCCAATGGGACAGCGCTCGCCGAAGAGCGGCAGAAGCTGGAGGCATTGGATGTCAAGCTGGTCACCGAATACATTGCAAACCAGACCACGCACGTAGTGAGCAAAAAGCGTAATACCGCGATTGCACTCCAAGGATTCCTCGAGGGCAGGTGGGTAGTTGCACATAGCTATGTGGACGCTTTGGCGGCGGTAGGTGAGAAAGATGACCTCGAGCAAGATTTTGATGGGAAGTGGCCGCAAGAGGCAGAGCATATCGTTCCAGCAGGCAGCGAGCCGGACCCGTGTCCAGATGATACGCTGAGACCAAGGCCCGAGCGAGCAACAATGTTTGAAGGCTACAGCTTTGTGACCTTAGAAGACGGCCAGTATTCAACGCTGTCGCCCGTAATTGCGGCAGGAGGCGGTAAACTCTTTCACTACGAGTACAAAGCGGGAAAGACAGCGACCCAAGAATTCACTGACTATCTCAAGAAGCTGGCCGGAAGAAGTGATTCGAGCAGCTTCCTCTTGAGCCAAGAACCTGCACCAGGAGGCATCGTCATTATTCGGCCATCTGAGGCGTCTTCTGGTAGAGACCAGAAGTTCATGAGCGACATTGACACTGCGCTGAATCAGCGCTCCATCGAGCAGGGCGAGCTCTTGAGTGTGATTCTACACTTGGATGCGAGCATCCTGCGCAAGCCATTGCGCGATATGAATCACAGTACTGCAGCTGGACAGACTATCCACGGAGCGCCATCAACCTCCATTACAGCATCATCTCCATTGGGGTTGCCTCCTCGCTCCACTCGCGGCAATCCTCCCACGCAGCCTGGCACAGAAGAGCAACGCCAAGCAGAGGAGCGGCCTGCACCTGCGACAAAGCCTCCACCGAGGACCATCACGCAAAGGCAGTTCAAGGGCTTTGCAGACTTTGATGACGAGCCCGTCTCGCAGCCCCCATCACAGCAAGCACCACCCTCGCACCAGCCCAGCCAACCCGAAGGTACATCACGATCGCAACCGAATGAGCGTTCTCGACGTGAGGCCAGCCTTCAGCAAGGGACTCAGAAGCGGCCTGCACCTGATGAAGATGTGGAGGATAATGAAACGGCACAGCAGTTCCTTGACCGTCTCTTGCCGGGTCAAGCTCTCTACAAGCGTCAGAAGACTGAAGCTGCGGCAAAAGCCAGCACAGCACCCCCAAAAACGGCGAAGACGCCAGAAGAAAGTCCTGTGAAGAAGACAGGGAA
Organism: Pseudocercospora pini-densiflorae CBS 125139; assembly: GCA_000504365.2. Classification (NCBI taxonomy): domain Eukaryota; kingdom Fungi; phylum Ascomycota; class Dothideomycetes; order Mycosphaerellales; family Mycosphaerellaceae; genus Pseudocercospora; species Pseudocercospora pini-densiflorae. The sequence continues at coordinate 47,758 of AWYD02000096.1, forward strand.
GACAGAGAAGCCAAAGGGCAAAGGCAAGGCAAAGACAGACCCGGACGCGGACCTGAAAGCGAGAATGCTTGCCAAACGTGAGGCTGAGGAGGAAGCCCACAGGAAGGACGATGATGTCCTCGATATGAGCGAAGAAGCTCTGGAGAAGATCAAAGCTGAAGTTGTGTCCTTCGATCTCCCCGAACGTCCGGCTTTACCAGTACCCACCGAGACTGGGGAAGGCAAGGGCAAAAACTGGGATCCCCGCTGGGAAGGTCGACCCAACTACAAGAAGTTCCGGCGTAGAGGCACAGAAAAGCCGCAAGAGCCAGACTCACAAGACTCACAGTCCAAAGTCGTTGTCACCCTGACCGAGTACCGGCCCAGAGGACATGGAAGCGGCAACTATTGGCTTCTTGATGATGACGTGGACTCGCAATCTCAGTCGCAGTTGCAGTCAAAATCTGGCAATGACGGAGCTGGTCATGCTAGCTTTGCCCGTGGCGAAAATGACGATGAGGAGGAAACAGCTTTCCGGCGACGAATACGAGTCAGTCGAGAGCAAGACGCCGATGAGGCAGCAGCGGATGCCGGTGTTGACACAAATACTCGAGCAGGTGGAACACAGTCGACGCTTGCTACAGAGACCCAGCGACGTGCTGCAGGCAAGAGGCCAGCCACAACACAGCTTAGTGGAACCGCGAAGAAAGCGAGGCAAGCCACGGCAACTTCGTCGAGGTTCTCACATGTTAGCGAGGATGAGGACCCGAGCGCATTCAAGAGGAAGCGGCGTTAGACAGAGGTTCTTTGAGTCTGCTCAAGCTGGGAGTCAGGGTACGCCTTTGATAGCACACTACGGGCGCCGATGAAGGTGCGAAGCTTCGTTGTATTACCATCAAGAAGCTTTCAATGTAGATCTATGCCGACGCATTCCTCTACCTCAGGTTGGGTTCGCCAATGGTATATCCTTCCAAAACGCCTTCCATATCCCAAATGGTTGTCTGACTGTGCATCAAAGCACGACAGTCCATACAATGCAGTATTCTTGCCTCTATCCATGATGTCGTTGACCCACGCAATTCTGACCGTGATCAAGTATTCAAGCCAGCCGGTCCCGGAATAACTGGACGTGAGTATTGCCAGATAAAGCTATCAAGACTGTGCCAGTGGTCCGAGTTGGCGAAGCTGCGAAAACAGGCGCTTCCGTCAGCAGATACCCAAAAGAAGCAAACATGTGCAAGGAGGGTAAAACAGCAGAACAATGTTGATCATGTGGGTCTGGTATCCAGGAGAGCCGTCTAAACATCATATGTACAACCCGAAGTATGCAGGGAAGCGCCTCGCTATGCATCATCATGTCGTGTACAAATAAAGTGCAATCATTTATTGTGCCAAAGGAAGGTCTTCGTGCTGTCCCACTTTTCCGCGTTCGCATATCTACGGAGAGGGAAGATGTCTCGTCAGCAACCTGTGTCAGTAGCGAAATGGGATGCAACGCTTCATCGTCATGCTGCAAAACATTAAACATGCGAAAAGAGATTGCAACGTACATGTATGTCATGCTGCTCCTCAAACTGGGTTGCAGCGTGTCCGGATATCCTTCGAACAACCACATCACGCCTGCCCAAGACAGCGATGCGAATACAGGCCAGCTGTATTTCTGCACAGTCTTGATTTGTTCAGGTGTGAGCCCCAAGACTCCGACTCCGCCGTGTCCGCCGTAATGCGATCCGACAAGCGCATTATCTCCTCTGGGCTGGACCGCCAACTTCGCAAGAGCAAGCATCACTCTTGCGAAGACGTAGATTACGATCTGTTGGTTTACGCTACTCCTTGCTCCTTTACCATGTCCAAATACCCAGTATCCGCCGTGTAAGCCGGAGAGGAAGGGATGAATTGAGGATTCTTTGCCATTGTTGAGCTTTCGGAGGAGAAGCATGCCAGACTTGTAGAGCAGAGCAAAGCGCGCGAGGTTTGAAGCGTGTTGGCGTGTGGCTTTGAATATCTGTGCGAGCTTCTCGCGTACCGTGCCCGACCTGAAGAGGAAGATCATTACGAGGGCGTGAGGGAAGCGGACCTTCGTGCCGTAGACTGCGCCATTGCGGACAGCTTTCACGAGGGTCAAAGGATCTTTGAAGCGTGGGTCGAGGATGATCTTCTCCAGCGAGTCCTAGACACTGGTAAGTGTGGTGAACGGAGGCATAGATCACAGCGATGTTTACCTGTAAGGACTGGATTGCAGACATGCTGGGCAACGAGAAGGTGTCTGTGGTGAAGCTGAGCTACAGCGAGATCTTGCGCTATCTTAGACTGTGGTTCATAAAACTGTCATTCGATGAGAAGAAGAGAAGTGAAACGCGCATGTGATAGTGCGCACATGCAGAAGCATCGTCGTGTTGCTGTCAAGCCCGCGATTGACCGAGGTCTACCTGTCGTCATGAGCGGCATGTGAATGGGATTCTGAGTAAGCGACTGTTCGGGCCGAGATATGTGCGTTGACCTCCTAATGAAGCTCCTCGTGTCTCAAGCTCCTGTTCTTTTTACTACATAACACGATATACCAACGACGGCAGAAATGACCCTAGCATCGTGAGGCTTAATCATCAGAATGGCGAGGGTTGCATCGACAGGAACGGTAGTCGAATTCTGACCAAGAGGCGAGAAGAAGGAAAAACATGAGAGGCAGACAGTGGCCCAACACAACTTGAGCCTCTCGCGATGTAGCATACGAGGCTACAGACCGTGTTCAAGTCGTCCAATAGGTCCACGCCGGTCCGATATCCTCAGACAGCATGCCAGCATTCTTCACACCCATAGCCTCAGAGCAGAATGCGAATACCATGACTTCCCAATGGCGGTCGAGGCACAAAACGGCATCTATCCATCTCAATATCGACTTTGCTCGTCTCATACAATCTAACACTGTCAACAAAAGATGCGCGGAAGAATTTGCCCTGAAAACATTAGTGAGACCTATACATACGCCCCAGCTAAGGGCTTGAGACTTACCAGGCCAACGTAAATCTCCGCATATGCCAGTTGGAAGCCAACACAATTTCGCATTCCTTTGCCGAAGGACACCATATACCTGCTCAGTTGCTTTCCGTCTGGAGCTTTGGGATCTCCTAGCCACCTTTCCGGGCGAAAAGAGAAGGAGTCACGAAAGATGGCTTCGTCATGCGCAACATCGTAGTTGTCCATTGAGACGAATGTGCCAGGAGGAATGGACCATTCGCGATAGATCAATGGGCCGAGGTCATAAGCTCTCGCCCTTCGCTCCGAAAGGCCATATGTCAATCGTAGGGTTTCCTCGATACAAGCCGAGAGATATGGTAATTGCGAGAGTGCATCCCAACTGAGGATCTCATCTGGGTCTGCAACCGCTCCCCGAAGCTCCGCTACCAGGCGCTGCTTGACATCTGGATTGTCAAGGATATGGAAAGTTCCTAGCTGAAGCGCTCGCGCCACAGTTTCACTACCTGCTCCTACAAGAGCTTTAGCCTCTTGCTGTAATCGATCGAAGGACAGCTCATGTTTCGCCAGGTCTTGCTGCAGTAAGGAGCTGAAGACTGTTCGATCATCGAGCTTTTCTCCAGCCTCGTAATCAGCCATTACTTTCAAGATCTGTGTTTCTTGGTTCTGCAAGTATGTAAGCTATCGTGAAGTAGGCTGATCAGACAACATAGGATCAATACCTTCCAAAACTTGAGGAGAGGTTTCATCCCGGGATCTAGGCTTTCGAGAAATCTTTCTGGAATGATCCGCATAAGTTGCGCAAGCCAGTGAAGGTTCTTCATCCAGTGCGCCATCTCGGTCAAATTGCTGACAGCCTCGTTTATCTGAGAATGAAAGCCCGGTGACCCGAGGAAGTCATAAGACTTGTCGAATGTGAAGCCGACAACAGCGTCCGCAGCGAAGCATTCCCTATTGGAGTAAGCACTGGCAACAACCTTGAGCGACTGATGATTACCTACCACATCCTCGTCACGCTGAGCACCTTATTGGTACCCACATACTCATTTTGGAGACGTCCAAGAAGTTTGGCCACATTCTGCTGCAGCTTTGGAACGTGCTCGACGATACGCCGCCTAGAGAAGAATGGATTCAAGGCCGGACGGCGAATGCGATAGACCTGGAGATCATCAGTCATTCAATCACTAAGCAACTGCAACGAAGTCACCTCAGGGTCTTCCGCGCCAAAGCTTGTATGCTCGTTCTGGAATCTGAATCCAAAATGCTTCCATTTTCGGGTAGGGCGAGTTGAGGAATACAAGTTTTCGTAAAACGACGAGTCCTGTACATGAAGCTCGTCCGGCGTAATGCGGATGATCGGACCATACTTCTTATGCCATTCTCGGTACGCGAATGGGAACTTGCCTCCTCCCTCATGGAGGAGATCGTAGTAGAGTTGGACGAGACTGGTGGCGGCTGCAAGCCTTGGGCCTGGAAAGGAGGCTAGAGGATGAAAGAATAGACGATATACAACGAGCCAGCAGCCCAACACACATGCAGCGAACAGTAGCGCCAAGCAGGCATTGGGAATGTTGACTGTCTGCATCGTCGTTGTGCAAGGCTTGGGGGGTTGCGTTGTAGCAGCGAGGTACTTGGCTGAGATATAGAGCGGAGTTCGCTCTAAAGGTCCACCATTTTCTCAGCTCTGTTGCATGGATGTTGACTATCTTGCAGATTCACGTAACACAGATCGGCAGCACAAAGCGGGACTGGCCTCGTATCTCTTGATGCTTGTTAAACATGCCGCGCACGCGAGGAACTCATGTAACCGAGCCAGCTCGTGCTCTGTGTACTTCGATCCGAGAGATGGTACTCTAGCTACACACTCTTAAAGTTTCGACAAAATTGTCTTCAAATTACTCTCACCGCCCATTACGATTTCCTCGCTCTTGTAGTATGGATTGAACGTGGTCTCATTGAGCGGATTCTTTCGATGTGCTCGATCAAAGAGCTCCTCGTACACTTTTCCATCGTACCTGCCCAACGCACTGTCAAGCAAAAAGTCTGGGATCTTCCAGCTATCGACCAGTCTAACGGCGTGCGGTCGGACCTCTGCCATTAGTTCTTGGACCTTGTTTGGCAGAACGTCCAGGTCATCGTCCGAGACTGCCCTGGCTTTTAAGAAGTCCCGCGCCTCGTTGTCCATGGTGAAGAAAGCGAAGAGACGGAACTGTGTGCGCAAGTGCTTTTTGAGGACTGGAGATATGGCCGAATCGCTTTCCAAGGCTTCGAAGAAGTTTGCCACCAGGATAGACTGTGATTCAGCAACACTGATTTTGCGCAGCTGAAGCTGGAGGTCCTTCTCGCTACGCTTCTTCTCGATTCTTTCAAGGTACACCTTGTGTGTCAAGAATCTTGAGCGACGACGGAAAGCATTCACGATATCAATGTCTCGATCAAAGATACGGAATGGCTCTGGTCTGTTGTGGTGCTCATTTTGAATCCAGCTTCGGCAAGAAGCCTCGATTTCGTCCTCAGGCTCTCCCTTGCGTTTCACAGCTGCCTCCATGCGCTTGATGAGGTATCTTGCTGTCTGCTGCGTTATCATCCAGTTGTCGCCCTCGACTGTAGGCTTCGATAGGTAGTCATTGTTAAATTGCACGAAGCCACTCGAATACATAAAGCCATGACCACCCATCGCTCTGCGACAAGTTTCAATACTGTTCGCTGCCAATTCGGTGCAAAGACTTTTGAGGCCCGATGATTGAGCATGCAGTACGGCTAGTCGACTGAAATCGCCACGCTCAATCTGTGCTCTTGTATTCTCGTATAGCTTATGCATGGCTTCTCCGGTGTAATGCAGTGCAAAAGCCGTGGCGAGCAGAGGCAAAATGCGGATTTGTACAGTCGGGTAATCGAGCACAGAAAGTTCAGGAGCATTTTTCTCCCTGGAATCTCGATCTGGAAATTGTTTCCTGACAGTACCGTAGCGTACTGCAATTGTCACCGCCCGAGCCATGATGAGCCGAGCGTGCATGATTATGGTTGCTCGTACATATGTCAGACTCCCGTAGACGACTGCAGGATTGGCCGGTTTGGTGTATTTGCAGGTCGTTGGATCGACGTGAGAGTACCTTGAGAGCATAGCCGAGTGTGGCACGCGGTAATTGTCGAATAGCATGTAACCGTTGTCCATGGGCGCATAGCCATACTTTGGTCCAATATCACCTACGATGATGCCGTTATGTGGTTGATGGGTCTTCAGATCCCGTATCTGAACTATGAAGGCATGAGGTCCATGATGGATAAGCTCCTTCGAATCCGGTGACTTCGGTATGTAAAGCTGCGCCATGACGATGGCGTGGTTAGCAGTCCTGCCCATTGTGCCATTCCACCACTTGCTAGAGGTCAGGTAAGGGCTATGGAGGATGAAGCTTTGTGATTTGGGATCGTAAGTCGCGCGGCATTCTATGCCTCGTACATTCGATCCATGGCCGAGCTCAGTCTAAAAGCATTGTAAGTATCTGTCGTGCTGATCTTGGAGAAGTCATACTTGTGCGTAACAGCCAATCGCCTCCCAAGCCTGGATCTTGGGAAGCCAATATTTTCTTTGCTCATCATTACCCTGCTCCTTGACTGTTGTCTCGAACATCGCAGAATGAACCATGTACGGGGAAACATCGTCGCAAAGGTACGCAGACATATTCTGGTCCTCGCTATCCCACCCATGCTCATCGGCCCATCGACGAAGCTTTTTCGCTCGCGCCAGTCCTAATTGATATCGCTCTGGTCGAGAAAGATTTGGTTGCCGTACTTTGTTGAAAAGTGGATCTCTCTGCAGAACTGGTAGTATCCTCTGTTGACGTTTCAGAAAGTCATTGCGAGAGAGCAAGTGCCCAGCAAGCTCGTCTATCGGAACATCAGATTGGCCACGTTCCTTCGCGAGACTTTCTGGTCCGGTTGGCGAAGCTGGCTTAAGACTGTCTGCGAAGTCCGGCATCTCTGTGTCGTCCTAGCAGACTTGTGGCGAGGAATGTATCGATCCAATAGCTTTCAGTTTCTGTAGGCAGCTTTCCAGAATCTGGTTCTCTGGATATCGGTGTGCTAGATGTGCGATACACCAACCATTGTCTTGAATGATAGACATGAGCTGGCCAGACTTCCGTCGAGATTAGTATTATGTCGGTATATGCTTGTCAGCTTCCTAGGCCAAATGTCATAGACGACTTGATACCCGCGGCATTGTCGAGCCGAACCTGCGGTGTCGCTTCTAAACTCAATCTACCCTCCAGTGTCACAAATGGCGGGGAAGCGGCAGGATATAGCCGAGAACACAAGAACTCCTCCATACGCGACGACAACGGCGATTTCGGCCAAGAACACTGTGAGCTCATACCAGGATGTCATCTCATCGATAAGAAATATCACCAATGCCGGCAAATTTCCCATCAATTCAAGCCATATACAGAAAAATAGAGAGACTTACTGTCAACACGAGCGACACTTACGAACCAGGACCAGTGGAATTACCGAAGGATGAGATCCTGCCTGTGTCAACACTGATGAGAGAGCGTTGGAAGATGGGCGCCTCTGATGATCGCACTGTCCATGTGCCTAGACATGCAGGTCATGATGTTCTGCCTTGCCATCCACTTTTTAATCGCCTGGTGAGGTTTGCACATGCAGTTCCAGCAAGGCTGTGCGTCCGCGATATCAACACTGGTATCGAAGCGACTCACTTGCAGCTGCTGACCGACGTGCTGGCCTTCCGAGAGCGGGTCTGGCAGCAATTGGATCCTGGTGTTCGTCAGGCCTTGGAACAGCGGCAGGAGGTCTATATTGCTATACTCGCCGCAGGCGGATATGAGTTCACTGTGGCTATTCTTGCGGCTCTCGCCCTTGGAGCCGCAGTGGTTCCTATGACTGTCGTTCTGCCGGCAGAAGAAGCTCTCTATTTCGCAACAAAATCAAAGGCTGTTGCAGTCCTGGTTTCAGACGGAGCATTACGTTTAGGCCTGTCACTGGAAAAGCTCATGAAAGACCAAGATCCTCGCAGCTCATTCGTATGCATACCAGCTGGACCATCACTGATGAGTTCAACGCTGCATCCGAGCCAGATCAAGGTCTCATCAGATCTATACCTTGACGACAATGCCCCAGGAGTGGTGATTTTCACGTCAGGAACAACCGGCAAGCCGAAAGGCGCTGTAATGCGACGTGGTTTTATCCATGATGAGGCTTTGGCGATCGTGGATCACTACCAGATCACACCAAATGATGTCCTTCTGCATGTCTTGCCGGTCCATCATGCGACTGGAATAGGAATGATGTTCTTCCCATTCCTGATGGGCGGCGCGTTGCTCGAATTTCGCAGCGGCAGTTTCAGCCCGGAATGGACGTGGGAGCGCTGGAGGCGCAGAGGCGTAACATTCTTCTCGGGTGTTCCAACCATTTACATGCGAATGATGCGATACTTTCAGCAGAAAATCTCCAGCGATCCCGACTCCAAGCAGTACATTGATGGCGCAAGAAGTCTTCGAGCTTGCATATGCGGCACATCTGCGCTGCCAAAGCCTATCGCAGATTTCTGGAAGGGCCTTCTTGGACGCCACATACTCCTTCGATATGGCGCAACAGAAATCGGAGCAGTCTTCAAAGTGCGCATGGATGACGAAAATGTACCAGATGGCTCGGTCGGCACCCTTTTCGCAGGGTGCGATGTCAAGCTGTCCGATGACGATCAGGGAGAGGTGCTCGTTAGGTCGCCAGGCATGTTCAGTAAGTATCTCTTCGACCCGCAGGCGACGGCGGCAGCACATACCAAGGATGGGTATTACCAGACAGGAGACATTGCTCGGCGAGAAGGTGAATATTACTGGATCATGGGTCGAGCTTCTGTGGACATCATTAAGTCAGGCGGATACAAGATCAGCGCTCTTGACATCGAGCGAGAGATCTTGGCTCTTCCGTACATCGCAGAGGCAATGGTAGTTGGAGTGCCGGACGACGAGTTCGGGGAACGTGTAGCAGCGGCAGTCTGTCTCAAGAGCGAAGGAGATATGGCACCAGAGGATCGACATCATCTGGTTGAGACCTTGACCATCTCGAGATTGCGCCAAGATCTTCGCCGAAGGCTCGCGGGCTACAAGATGCCCACGATCCTAAGGGTGGTACCAGATGAGTTGCCCAAATCCGGAACAGGCAAAGTCGTCAAGAAGCAACTCGGGCCAGAATTCTTTCCGCCACAAGACTACCAGAAGCTGGAATCAGTCCAGGTATGGCGAAGAGGGGCCTCTAAACTGTAGAGTCCTCTGAAGACGTGTTGCATCAAGACCAGCAACATGTTCCGACCTGGTGAGCTGCAGCGTGTCTGAAGCAAGCCTTTATCTCGTCACATCTCGAACAGTCGCCAGGACGCGATGCAGATGTGACATATTATAGACGCGACCAGGACATCAATGGCCTGCCATTCTAAATATTGTTACTGGTGAGCAGCCTGGAATCAGGCTTCCAGCAAAATGAGCCGCGATGGCAATCGATGGATGACTGAAAGGTCCGCCAACATCAGTCCCAATTATTGAAGTGCACTTGGGAATCCAGGCAATAGCCGCGCAATTTTCGCGTGTCAGCATTGGCGAGCGCAATAGGGACGTAAGGTATGCGCGAAATGGTGGCGATCTGCCGAGGGAAATGATAGGAGAAGAATCCAGCTTTGAGCTTGCGGTGGAAAGCAGACGCATGGTAGCGTGTTAGATTGTGAATAGACGGGCCTAGAGCAGCACAGCTGCGTAGACAGTGGTCACAGTTTCGTGAGTTGCATTCTGATCAATCATTCTTGTCCATTACTCGAAGGCGGCTCGCACATTTGGTCGGTTCAAGCTGCAGCAAACTTGGCTTTCCTCGCCTCAGCCTTCTGTCGGTCTGCTTCGCTCATCCAGTCTGGATACCCTCCATTCGCCTTTTTCTCTGACTTTGGCTTTTCCACGCTGCCCTTCTTTGTCGGTCCAGGCCTGCCGCGGCTTCGCTTCCGAATACCACCATCATCTGCTTCTACCGCAGCGGCCCTGCCTCGCTTCTCGCGCTTTTTCTCCTGGAGAGCCCGGTTCAGATCACCGGGAAGGTCAGTGTCGCCGAAGCGCAGCTTGCGCTCTAATGCCTTGATCTCATCACTGTCCTCAGGCATACCGAACCGCCGTGCGCGTGCTTTGCGCTTCTCGATCTCCTCTTGCAACGTCCGCTCTGCCAAGTTGGCAGCATATCTAGCGTTTTCCGCCTTCTTTGCCTCCTTCTCTGCCTCTGTGGTTGATGCATCAGCGGGCGCTGCTGCCACTTTTAAGTCGTCGGTCTGGGCTGGGTCGATTGCAGCTTCTTGGTTGGGCACTGCTTGTGGATTGCTCACTTCGCCTTGGCCGCCGGCGGCAATGGCGTTGGCAGCGGGCTCAGTCGTTGCTGCCTTGGCGGGCTCAGTCGCAGGCTCGTCGTCCCAGTCAATCTCGTCTTCGTTTGCGGCGGGCTTGGCGGTAGCAGCTGGCGCAGTCGCAGTCGCAGTCTGTTTCGCATCGTAGTCTTCCAGGCGCTTAACCAAGTCGGCCTTCTTGCCCGTGTGCGCAAGACCGCGCTCTTTGCAAAGCGCTGCCAGCTCGTCGTTCTTCTTCTTAGCGTAGTCGGCCATCGTGGGCAATCGCTGTGAGGTCGCTAGATATGCAGGTAGAGAATGTCGATCATGCGACTTCGACGTGCTGTAATCGCAAGAGCTGAAGTCGCGGTCAAGTTGGCGGTGGTGGTGATATTGATGAGGGTAGCTTCGATGTTGTTGAAGTCGCGTTCAGCAAGGAACCCGCGATTGGAATGCTTGAGCGCCGAAGATGTCCCGCTGCCAAGACAGTGCTCTCCTTTCTCAAGCCTCTCCTTCCACATAGGCACATACTACCTTCAGCAATCCTCCTGAGCCAAGTGCAACGATTCCGACACCGAACGGAACACAGGTACCGCGTGGGGCACTACCAACCGCAATGATGCATGCATCGAGACACATCTGGCCTACTTGCGGTGTCACTGAGCCAAGACAATGCTGATGGAGGTTAAATGGTCCTTGACACAGAACGAGACAGATGCTTCTGTGGACCGACCAACATCAGAGACCCATCGGGCTCTTTATTTTGCATGCACTGGCGTGCTACGTCAAGTCCTCACGTCCGGCTGCTATGTTCTGAGTCTTTCCTTCTTGGTCAAAGTCGCATGATACGTTTTACGCCGTATGGCCAGCGTTCAGGGAGTTCGCTGCGATGCATAACTCCGCTGTACAGCTCGAGCTGTGAGAGGCACGTCGCAGACAGTCATCTGGTCTTGAGCGTCGAGCGCAGAGCGCATACATTGCTCTGAAGACGTCGCCTTCTTTACATCACTACTGAGATCTAGCTGCTCATTTGCTGCAGAATCACCGTAACCAGGCCATGGGCGTTAACTTATATCTTTGCTTTGGCCTGACTGCCAGTTCTATTTCCATGGACGTAGCTGATATTACGGAATGCTCTGCCCGCCTCGCCATACAGCTCATTGCGGAGCGCGGCGAATACACCCATCTTAGCTCGAGGCGCCATTTTCCGGGCAAGGTCGAGAGCTACATCGAGCATTTTCTCCGGTTCCGCAATTTCGTCGACGATTCCATCCTCATATGCCTGCTGGCCCGTCCACTTGTGAGCTTCAAGCAGCATCTTCCTTGCGATCTGGGGTCTCAGCTTCAGACGTGGGAGCGCACCAATTCCAGGAAAATGCAGGCCAAGATTGACAGGCGGCATCGAGAAAAAGCTGATCAAGTAGGTTAGCCAAAGCACGTAATGTGGGTTGGTGAGGCATCGTGGTACCCTCTCTTGCTGTTCATAACGCGGTAGTCGTGACTAAGCGCAAATGGGCCAGCTCCTCCGAACGTGTGACCCGTGATGAGGGCGATTGTTGGATAAGGGAAATCTACAATGGTGGCCAAAAGTGGATAGAATCCCTCCGTATTGGCATAAGGATTGCTGTCTGCTTCGTCCAATTCTAAACCCTGTGAACGTTAGGAGACTTCGTCAGCCTGGGTCGGCCTAGTCATGATCAGATTGAGCCTACTGTGCACCTAGATCGGCACGAGCATCGTGGTCAGTCCATGTCTAAGCAAGTGAGTGACTGCCACAAGGCTGGGATTTGAATACCAGAACTTCGCATCGTTTCCTTTTGTAATAATCGCTCCTTCTGCATCTTCACCTAAGATCTTGCGAACAGTGTTGTATGCACTGATGAGCTTCTGCGCGTATTGACTGTTGATTCTGTTTTCTGGTGCTTTTCGCCTACCTCCTTTCAGGCGCTTCGTATTCTAGAATGTGTTTACGTGCCTTCAACTTTCAACACTATACTTAATTTGGGTTAGCGGCACTCGAGAACTCATTCTAGCGAAGCGCCTGAGGCTAAACCGTTCTAAGCGGGTGCCTGTTTAGCTACTAGTAGCACACCTAGCATAGAATAGGTTATATATCTTAACAACTATTAGTCGTAGTATAGCACTTTATAGAGACGGGACCTAGATAATTTAATAATTAAGAACATCTAATATTTTAATAAGGTAGTCGCTTTAGAAATATAAAAGTTTTAATCGAGAAACGTAAATTACTACTCTTAGCTAACCCGTTTGCCTACCCCTACATGCTTTATATTTAAATAAACGACGCTCTTCTACGATAATAAAGCGTAGATAGTCTACCTTTCTAGTACCCTCTATAACCTCTATACTCTTATTAATCGCGTTATTGCTATTCTTAAAGTATTCTAGAGCCGTAGGGCAAACTATCTATCTAGCCTTTAGCATCTATTCCTTTACTTAATACCCTAAACACGTTATAAGTAGTACGTAGTTTAAAAGTTTATATGTTATATAAGCTCTACTATAGGTCCGTATGTCCTTAAACGAAGTTTAAATTTCGACCTTACTACTACTCCCTAACTCTTCTTCTACCCTAACTTCTATTCCTTTAGTACGTACTTACGCTAAAACAAACTATACTACTAAAGAATCCCTCGTCTAGAATACGACTCGAAACAATTACTAGCATCTAGTATCTAATACTAGTATCTAGTATCTAGTATAGCTAGCGACAAAGGCCGCCGTAAGTAGCGTAGTAACGAGGCGAAGGCGCGCTAGAGACAATAGCAACTCGAGCGTTAAGAACTATATTAAGTACTATTACTAGGTCGTTCTACTATTATACGTATACGTCTAAACTTTAGTATAACTCCTATAAAGTTGCCTTAACTAAGATCTAACTAGCCGCGGTACTTCTAGAAGCGTATCGATAAGATTATAGATCTAGACACGTCGCTCGCGCGTGTATAAGAGTTGGTATAGTAGGTAGGCTAGTTTAGGGAGACTATCTAGTATTAGGCGGAAGTTAT
>AWYD02000103.1:0-15470 GCA_000504365.2 Pseudocercospora pini-densiflorae CBS 125139
GAGTGTGATAGTCTTGCCAGTGAGTGTCTTGACGAAAATCTGTATACCACTACGGAGACGAAAGACTCCTCCTGGATGTTGTAGTCGGACAAGGTGCAGCTGCTGTCGACAGTGTCGGAGGACTCAATCTCAAGGGTGATAGTCTTGCCCGTGAGTGTCTTGACGAAAATCTGCATGCCACACTCAAGGAAGACCTAGAGCCTGAGGGACCAATTCAGGCTGGAGAGAGAAAAGAGAGAGAAGACGTTCAAGCTGTTCTGCGGAGAAGGTATCCTCGAACGACCCTGGTCTCTACGACTTCCTCTTTTCACGTTTCTGCGACCCATCGGTCAATCAAGATTCGTGCACTCTCTGCGATCGCATGATTCACCATTAAGCACATGCATTCTACCACTTATTAAAACATTCACATGCCGTGTTAATCTACCTTTGAGTGCCTTTGTGCTCGATGGCTGTTTGTTTACCTAGCATTCTCAAGCTTTTCTCACATGTTGAAGACCTAGAAGTCCGCGTTGTTGCATGGCCGAACTTTGACGGACAATCCTTCGTCTCAGCTGGACTGACCAGAATGCAGCCGAGAACGAATACTGTCGGGGAGGTGCCTCTCGCTCCTGCCCACATGACTGGTTTTCGGTCACGCTAATTGACCGAAATCCAGGTTTGGGAAGGAGAGCCTCGCTCACGTCGAACACAAGACCAGTAAACGATCGAATTCTCGTATGGAACTGGAAGCACACCGCAATAGAATGTGTCTCTTTATCCAAACCTCAAAGACATCGGTGGTTTCCAAGCACTATGTCGTGAACTGCAGTGCATGCGAATTCCATCTACTTGAGCTCAAAGAACAGGGCTTCCGACATGACCATCGCGCACCCTGAGACACACCACCAAATTCTATCTCAATCTGGCAGAACTTGGTATTCCTTCTCTTCAATCTCAACCTCTTGCTCATTTCCTCCGCGAAACTTGTCGATAGCTTGAAGATATACTGCTATGCATATCGAAAATGGTAGGAAATGGTAAGGAAGATGCTCTTCATCTCAGGCGCTCGACGCTGTACTGCTTGTGCCGAAGCTCTGCAGAGACAATGGCAATTTTTCTTAACAGCAAGGAAGCTTCATTTTAAATGCCCTGTACTTGACACGACTCGACAAAGACAAGATCGGTCCATGCAGAAAAGCAATGTTCTCAAGAGCTCAAGCCCGCCAATCTTGCATTTCCCTCTCGCGACCCATTTCGACACATTTAGGATCTACCATGCAGATAAGGCTCAAAGTTGAATAGTGTATTCATGCGTTGAACAAAGTTTGAGGCTGTCTCATCTGTTTTCGGGAGATTGACTTGTGAGCGTCTTTACTGCTGAATCGGACGACGCGAGAATGCAGACACGTAAATTCACGGGTTTTTCGTTTAGGGCGCAGAAAGCGAAAGATGGAGAGTACATGGGCGCATAGGAGACCTTTGGTCTCAGTAGACTCCAGTCGCATAAGCACCAGAGACTGAATTCGAAGGGTCGCGTTCCTGCGCAGTGTCCAGATAAATGTGTTGCGCTCAGGCACCATCAAGCTGCAACCCCGGCTCATGTTGTTGCTGAACAGTTGTGTGATGTGCTATTTCAGATTCGAGGACAGGTGGCTGGAGACCCCATAGAACAGACGTGATGGACAGCGGAGTAAGCAGGTCATTGAATGTGACTTCTTTGCCTAGCTCGAGATACATTTCGTGAGAAGCAGTGATACTCAAGATAATGACAACAATGTAGCTGCCAGCTTCCTCAAATCACCATGCTTCCGTACCTGTCTGCCGACCAACCCTACCAAAGATCGGGCTCTCATCTTTGCAGACCTGTCCAGTCTTTAGACAAGATTCGTACGTAATGCGAACGGCATACATCCAATGCATAGAGTCATCCAAGTCCACTCATGGTTCCGAGCTTCCAGCATTCTTTCCGGATCGTTTGGCGTCCTGCGCTCAGAAACTCAAAGCCCCTTTCACCGCGTGTCTCAATCCACTGAATCCTGTGCCCTCAGACATCGAGCGGTTCAATCTTTTCCATGCTTACAAACTGCTTGCCTTTGGTGTCATGGGTCATGGCAGCTTCGTCCGGAGAATGGGCATAAAGACACGATCGAATGTCCTCACTCTCGCGTTCATGTTCACGCTTCAGTTCTTGACATGAGGCTTGCAGCTCACTGAGAGCGCGGAGCCATCTCGTGTTCGCGGAGCTCTTGCTGATGGGTGCCAGGGTGGATTCAACCCAAAGAGCGTGGCCGATGATGCCCTCGCGTGCTTGTAGTTGAAGTCGCTGCAGGTCGAGCTCCTTCAATGCCCGCGACTCCTGATCTGAGTGCATATGGTCATTCGGCAAGTTATGAAGTGCAATACTCGTCGCAGCACAATTTTGTTGCGGGCTCGGACTCTCGCTCGGGCTCTTATGCTTGATGTTGTTAATCATAGAAGACGGTGCTTGACTGTTCCTGTTGTGACGCGGAAGCGGTGTTCTCATCGATGGAGACTCGATTTTCATTGAGGTGGTGTCGCTATCCTGATGCTGATGTAGAGCGGCCTTTCCGGACATTGACATGGTGATGGCAGATTCGTCGGACTTCGGTCGAAGGGTGCTTCATCAGCGTGGGTTTGGGGAGACGTGAATGTATGCGTGCATCCCGCCGGTACGCATAGATACTTACGAACTGTTGTTCCAGAACAGGTATGGCCAGCAGCAGCAGCAGATCAGCTTTCTTTTGCTTGCAGGAGTCTACCGAGGCTGGTTTGTTCGAGATCAAAGAGGTGTCTCTGGAGTCCAATGAGTCCGATGACGAGCGCAGTGGATGGGCGTAGAACTCCATCACATTTGCAGCCACCATGTG
This sequence comes from Pseudocercospora pini-densiflorae CBS 125139, assembly GCA_000504365.2. Lineage (NCBI taxonomy): Eukaryota > Fungi > Ascomycota > Dothideomycetes > Mycosphaerellales > Mycosphaerellaceae > Pseudocercospora > Pseudocercospora pini-densiflorae. The sequence goes on from AWYD02000103.1 coordinate 2,871, forward strand.
CCAGAAGCTATGCTGCGCAGTAGCCACTTCAGCCTGCAGGTGCAGGTGCTCCTGCAGGTGCATCCTCGCAGGTGCTACTGCCAAGCGCCAAGCGCCTTCCTGCATCGAAGCCTGCCAAGAGGCTGGAATTGGATTTAGATTCGGTTCGGCAAGATCTGTGAGGTCGCCAGGCACAGTACATCCTCGTTCTGAATTATTGTGCTCCTCCATTCGAGACAACCACCCTGCGAATCCGCCTCAGTCGGGGATGGTAACCATCGACCGGACTGGTATGGAGGAACAACACACGGATTCCTTGCTTTCCTGCTTGCTGACGTCGGTGAGATGGACAAAGACATCCTCACACATATACCTCGTGCATTGATCTTATATGTGTGCATATGGCCAGTTCCAAAAAACTCTCTGCTGTCCTTTAACTTGGTATCGGAAGTAACACAGTCTCTGGATGTGAGAAGAGTTCGTTCATCTTTCTTGTGATCAGCAGCACAGGCATTCCAAGTACTTCAGAGTATCCTGTGCACCACAATGTCGAGAGGTGTTTCTCAGTTGATGATCTGGTCTCGGATCACCTCAGGCCGCTACGAAGACCACCTCAGATGCCTGCCGAGAACTTCGCAAATAGTGTCCTGGAGAGCATTCCATCTGCTAAGCATAGCTTACCATTGGGTGCGTAGAGCTGTCTACGAGGAACAGATGGAAAGGATCGTGCCGAGCTACCTTGCCATCGGCAGGAAAGCTGTGTCGCTGGAGGTTTCGCGCAGACACATATCTTGGGCGGCGGGAAGGCTGCAGCAGGAACGGACTGCAGCTGGGGGAAATTCTGGGATGTTCAGCTTTCATCCCGCGGAAGCCTTAGAGAGCTTTCAAGATTTGGCTGCCTCTGTTCTGCCATTGGTAGGAACTGCACTGGAGTGTATGTTCCGGCGTTCACCTTGCCGTCGGTAAACAGGCTGTCGCTGGGAAAGCTTTGACGTGGGCATGTTCGCAACACCTTGCGACTGGCGGAAAGTGAGTCTCGTTGGGACCTCGCTCTTCTGCGTGTGACGCCAGTACCCAAGGTGTTGAAGAATAATCTACCTGCCATCAGTAGAGCTATGAACCTGGTATGATTCCGAGGAGTGCTGTCCCTGCGACTTGTTTCCGAAGAATTCCCTTTGCCGTAGATCTAAAGAGTCCACATCTTTTGGGCAAAAATCTTGCCGTCGGTAGGACAAGCCTTTGACGAGAAAGATTGTTTCGCCATGTCCGGAACATTGCTGTGCCATTGGTAGTCTGCTGCACAGAGAGCGTTCATGGAAGTGGTTTTCCCTTCCTGTGCAATCGGTGGTCTAGAGAGGAGACTGCACGTCTGAGACATACATCCTCTACCTTGTCATTGGTAGTGCTGACGAGTATTGGCCCGTTAATCACTCCTAGAGAGGTCATTGGCCATCCAACCTGCCATCAGTGGAAGATCCATTGTCGAACACAGAGCGCCTTGCCATCGGTCTGGAATAGTGCTTCTAACTTGCTGGGGAGAAGACTACACCACGATGACGAGATTCAATTCTCCAAGCTTCGTTAAAAGCTGAAAAAAGCTTGCCCTCGGTGGTCCGGGAGAGAGTCCGAGAGGGAGAGATTGCAGAGGATCAACCCGAAGAACCACATACTTGCGCTCAACCTTGCCTCCGGTGAAGCGGTCTGAGGTTGAGCTGTTGACCCAAGGTTGTCTCCTTGATCTTTGCGAATGAGAACGCTGTTGCATCTAGCTTGCCATCGGTAGGACGAATTCGAAGATTTCCGGAAGAGTACGCCGCCGTCTACCTTGCCATCGGAAGAGAGAGCTCGAAGATGAATACTGCGAAGGCCGATTGAAGAAGAGCATTGTGCTACCTGCCACCGGTAGAACAAAGTCCTTGCTTTGCTGAACGTCATTCTTCTATAAGCCAGCAAGCCAGAAGCGGAAGATGTTGGTCCCAGCTTGCAAGTGATATCGATGATTGGTAGAAAGAGTGCCGTGCGAAGAAGTCGACCCATTTGATGTCATTGTTGCACTCGTCCTGGTCCAGCATCGTCATTCGTTGTAAAAGCCCCAGCACCACTTCAAGGTGCGAGTACATCGTCAGGGTGGCTTTTGACCTGTTTGTCCATCTGCGAGGGTTTCTATGAAAGGGAGTGCAACCACAACCCCAAATGCCGCGGAGAGGACCTTACTTGTCCCAATGCTCCGGGCAGGAGTCGGCCAGATCCTTGGCCTGTTGCAATCAAGGCGCATCAAGTCCGGAAGCCTGGCAAGATCTCTGCAGTCCAGAACTGTCTTGTGGTTCTCTTGCTCTTTCTTCGCGGCAGCACGGAGCATCTTGGCCACAGCCCCAAAAGGCTTTGTCGCCATGTTGCGCTGTTCATCGACATGGTCGCATTCAGAATAATCATGATCATCTGAATGCTTTTAGTCTGGCAAGTCGACACGATGACCTTTGACATGATGCGGGGAATCACGAGCGCTGTGGACCGCAGCTACAGACGTCGTGAAGTTGTTGCCGGGACAAATGAAGAATGCCGTGGCTCGAGATGCATTGGTAGACGGCACTTGGCGATGGCGACATGCAAGTAAAGGATCAGATGCGTGTGTGAAGGTCTTGGAGGACTGAAGTTGGATTTTCACACCGCATTTTTTGTCAATGGCATTTTCTCCGCGATGATAAAGATGTCAGTAGAAGAGACGTGCGGAACGGCTGTGTGTCTGGCCATACGCAAAGATGGATTTTCTGCGAGCAGTCTTTCGACTATTACTCGAGTCAGCAGCGTCTGCGCCGTGCAGCTCCCCTCCACGAATGTGTCGTACCTTCGCGCAATGATATGAAGCCGAACATGTTGGCGTCTTTCTGTTTTCTCTGCTATCGTGGTGAATCTCATATAGCTGATATCTGCCATAACGATGCGTACCATGCTAATGGGTTCTCTTTCGAACTGTATGCCGCGTTTGTTGGGCCACCAGATCGGTGAATATGCGTCTGACGAGAATGCGCCCAAAAACATGAACCTTTCGATCAATGTGCGCCCAGTGAGCGCCCCATCCGAGCCAAAGGTTGAAAGAAGGTCCTCGCTTGATGTAAATTAAATCGTGAGTAAGCGGTTATCATTCGGGGTCTCTGCTGATGGGTCGAGACATGTTCACACTGATAATCTCTCTCCCGCCTTCACTGAGGCAGGATACTCTCAGGAAGCTCGGCATCACGAAGGAAATGGCATTTTTTAGTGCCTCCGCTGATGGATCGAGACAATGCTACCTCGTATTGTCGGAAAGTGGTTTTGGCATAAATTCTCCTGCAGACTCTGCAGTCGGAATGGCCCGGATGCAGTGGAAGCGTGATCGGTTTGCCTTCTGCGCTTTGCTTCGTGAGGTAGATCTGGTGGAAGATGTGGGTGCCCGTGACGCACCAACCGCAACTGGCGCCAATTGTCGAAATCGACAGCCCGGCGGACGGGCAGCGCGCAGTGATTGCCTGAATCGTTCGAGATTTGCCTTGTTCCTAACGTCTTGGGCCGTGTCTCGCTGTACTCGATCCCGCGGACGATCCTGACTACCAGCATTGTTCTCGGCGCGTTGTCTCTTGAGGCATTTGTCGCACTGGTATTGGCTCCCTAGGTAAGGAATGTGTCTCGCTCTTGACGATTGGCATTGACGCCAGGGCCCAGTCGAATGTTTCGCGTGGAGGAGTGCTCGGATTGCGGCATGCTAACAGTCTGCCCTCTGCCAGGAGTCCTGCCTCCACCAGACTTGTCGTCATGATTGGCTCGCTGAGATACTTCTTGAACGCCCAAGTATCCTCCGCCGAGACGCTGCTGCTGAGCCGCAGATGCTAGCGTTGGTGGAGTTGGGATTACTCCAAGCACCTCAAGTGCCCTTTCGGCAGCATCTTCTAGCGCGTTGTTTGTATGGCCCCAATCGTACCAGAACCGAGCATAGAACTGCCCGGCACATTCGATGTAGATGATGCAGCTCCAGGCTGTGCGCCAACCTCGCTTATCGGACACGAGCTGGAAGTTGGCTGTCCCAATGCCTTGGCTTCGGCAGAAGTTGATCAGTCTCTCTCGATATGGCGATGGCTGCACGCCGCTAGCGCCGGACTCCAAAGACGATGCAGACAGCGAAGACATATTCGTAAATCTCCAAGGGCGAAAGGAACAACCGTAATTAGGGGAAGTAGTGGAGACCAATAGCTTTGCCTTGAACGAACAACGTGCTACCAAAAGCAAAGACTTGCGGATCGGGGATTCAGACCGTAAGAGTTGAACTTCGAATATGCTCCTTGGGCGTAGCTGGTTGCCGCTCCGGTCAAATGGCTGGCTCCAACCTGTCCCTTCCTTGCCTTTGTATGTAGAGATGGTGCCCGAGGCCTTACCTATCTCCTTATCTTCGTTCTTTCGCCATTGCCGTTTATGCTTCCTCGGTTGGGTATTCTCGGCTTATGTGAAATGGACGCCAATGTGGTGTAACAATGCCTCTTTCGCTGGCATGTGGTCCAGCATCATGGATCTGTTTGTTGGGCACCGCGCCGCGCCGCACAATCTGGACGCTGCATTGCCGACCAAGAGGGTTGGGAATAGCATGTGACAAGAGCGTGATGAAGAGCGTAACAGCATGAATGAAGGAAATGTCGTGCGCTTCGAGGTTGGTGTCACGATGTGTGTGCTCAGCTCTGGGAATAATGTTGGTGCACTGTCGGCAGCCAAGACCTTTGAGTCGCGGACCGAACGGTACCTACGAACTCCGCCAGTGCATGGTCACACGTTCCCCGTTCCCGGCTGCATGATGGCAGGGGTCTATGCAACGGTTGAAGCGGCCCGTCAATTAGCTCGACAGCCTTCCCTCTTTCATTCACCTACCACAGCTACCACTGCAACGGCGCAAGCTACAACGGTCACCGGTTGAAATGGGCCGTCGGACTTCTCTCCTTGACGCTCCAGCCTTCACCCTCGACACAATCTATCCGCGACCTCACATCTGATCTCGGAATCCCGAGCAATTGAAGGGAGCCACCTTCCCCATTTCCCGACGTACCACCTCCACGAGAACTGAGACCTGCTTGGCTTCCAATGTCGGGCTCCGATCAGCGAGTGCTCTGTGAATGAGCCTATCATGCCAGAGAGCATGAAGTCGAGCCAGGACCTCCTTTAGCTATGCCATGGCAGATTTTGTGCGACCCAATGTGCAGACCGCTCAGGCTCAGTAGTGCATGGTCAGACCTCGAATTGCTTCCGCAACACGGATTGTCAAAAGTGGACGAAAAATGAATCTTCGCCACGCTGACCGCTCAGGCTCAGTAGCGGAGGGTCAGACGCCGAGCTGCTTTCGCAAAGCAAGGAATGGTCAGACGTGCAGTAAAGATCAAGATTTCCTCTCGGCGCTCTGCCTCCTCCATGTCCTCCTTCTTCTTCTTCAATGTGTCCGAAGTCTAGAAATGTGCGTGAGTGAGGAGTACGTGTGCAAATTTGGCGGAGAGAAAGAGTTGTTGTTCCATCCATGCGACAATTACGTTTGCTTGTCTTATTGCCCATCGAGGGTGCCATACCGCGATCCAACAAGGCTACCGACCGTGTGCACTGCAAGCTCCTGTTCAGAGAAGAAGCAGAGCATACAGAAATGGCTTGATGGGGTGAAGGGAGTACGCGACAGTCGACTGTCCTTTTCAGAGAAGAAGCAGCATGTACTCCAAATCAAGCAATTGTTTAATAAGGTCAAGGGAGAAGGCGACGGCAGTCGCAAGGTGGAACAGAAGTCTCAGTAGGAAACAAGCTTGGAGATCGCTTGCAGGACGCCTTTGCTAATGTTCGGTAGAGCGATTTAGGCGACATCCTTCGTGCCATTATCTTTTCGTCCTGGGTCAGGCCTATCGACACCCAAGCAAAATGGTCCTCTCGCCAATTGAGATGAATTTCACGAGAGACACCAACCAGCAGAACCACCAGCACAACGGCAGCAATCATCAACATCACCGGCACAATGGCAGCAAGCTCCACCGCGTCATGTCGTGTCGCAGGGCGCTGATGCAATCACTGTTCGGCTCGAGGTATCTTTCGGATGGCAGACACAAATATCATGGCGTTCTTACTGAGTCTCCGCCTCATCTTAAGCTGGAAGTTGACGATGGCAGTTTGGCATTTGTTTCGGCAGGAAGGAAGGAAGGAAGGAAGGAAGGAAGGAGCGTATGAGGCGTCTGGGGAGCCGATACAAGTCAAATCTTCTCGCGCAAGTCAACACGTTTTCACATATCTACGAATCATATCGCGAGCTGGTAACCTTTACTGCACCGTGACCTTTTCCAAGGTTGAATTCCAACTTGTTGCAACGAAGTGCAACAGCCATCCAGCTGATCAGGCAGAGAAGCTACTTGCCAGCCTCGGCGATGCGAAGCGCTTGAGCAGGACGAGATAGCAGCAGCATCTCAGAGGAAGAACGTATTCCGAAACCGAACATCGCAAGAACGAGATTTCTCCTCTCCTCTCTGGCTTGCCTTTCAAGCCTCGTCGTCTTTGCTTGCCCTACTGATCATATGGTGAGATCTTTGAGGTTAGAGTATGCCTCTGGCCAAGACATTTTGGAGGAGGACGTCGTTGAGCCTGTTGGTGGGACTTCGACCGCCCACTTGGGCCTCGACCAAGCGCGCTGCCACCATTTCCGCTTTGAAACCTTGACGACTCCATACCCAGGCTCCAGAGCTTCCAAACATCGCATCTTCTTGGTGACAACGACGACCTTGTACTTTTTGTAATCGATCTCGCCAGCATTGACAATATGCTTTGTGCTCGTATGGATGTCGTACCAAAACATGTGGAGTGTTGGTGGTGGACGTCGGCTTGGATGGAAGCAGCCGGGCTCCTCCTGCTCGCGAAGTTTGCCGGAGCGGCGACAGATGTTCGGCCAGTGGCGTTTGGCCGTTTGCAAGTCGATAACGTATTCGCCGGAACTATTCAGGTAGACCTCACCTTCTCTGTGATAGAAGGGACCCAGAGGAAAGTAGCCGACCATGAGGGTTTCCGGGCAAGTTACTCAAGAGGCTTGAGGAATGATCCGGGTAGCTCTGGTGAATGACTTCCTCAGAAGTATTTGAGCGAGTTGAAGAATGATCTTTGTAGTCAAGCTTATGATCCAGCTCTGTTATACAGTAGATGAGCGCGAAAGGCGGCCAAGTGAAATTCTCATGCTTGTAGATCTCGTGAGGCGCGATGTCATTGCAGACGTGGTGACACCTTTGTATGTGCTGGTTTCTGGTACGCGTTGCAGGAGCGATACATTCTCAACCAAATGCATCGGCTTCTTGCTGAAGTCCTGCAGCGTCGTTCCCGACGTTCGTTTCTCCCGATGCCACTTTCCGTCGAGTACCTGGATTTACTACGTTAACAGCGCTTGCAATAAACTCGTTCCCTGTCGCACAGGCTGCAAGTCCACAAGTTTGCCATCGTTATCGCATTTGGTCTCCCTGAGCTATGCAGCTATTGTTTCGCCTTTTCGCTTGGTGTATTGATACCGGGGCCTGTATGATCTGAGAAGACGGCGCAGATGCGCGATTGAATAGCGAGGTGGTCCCGTTGCTTTTCAGCGCTGACTTGAGATTGGATGCACAGACCGCTGTGAGGCGGGAGTGACCGCCTGTCAAGAAACTCACGCTTGGCGTTGGTAGCTCTACGGGTCTGAGACTCCGAGTCCCGTAGCTTTGCCTTGCTTGCGATCTTGACATGCCTCTTAGAGCTTGCATACAACAACACTATACTATACTCGTGCAATTGATATTGCCGCGCTCGAGTGGACTTACTGTAGCATAATCTTAAAGCCGAATGCGTTGCTCTGGCTGTCTCTCTCTCTCTCCCTCGCACTCAAAGGTCACACAGCCTGCAATGCATGCTTCGGTCGCACAGCACAGCACAGCACAGCTTCGCAATGGCAACGGTACCACCAACCCATAGTTCTACGGTATGCTTGTCTTCTCGGTATGCAGTATATTCTGACTTTCTACACACTCACGGCGCCGGCACATCGACTTCTGCCACGAGCCTCTAGCTTGCTATGTCTCAGCACGTCGACGACATCCTCAACTCCGAGTCCGCATGCCCGAAATGCAAACACCGCATCCACCATTACCCTCTGGACTTTCTCCTCGTTTCTGGTGGTTACCGAAATCATTGCTCTGTGTGCGCCGAACCTATGGAACGCGCCAGGCAATACCGCCACGCCGCCCTCCACCACAACTTGGAAGTGGCACCGTATGCAGTGGTCCTAAGGCCCAACACTTCCTACCTCGTGCGGCCCAACTTGTTTTCATTGAACAACATGTGTCTGACACCTGGAGACCCTCCTTGTCGCCTCCCGGTCCCCGATCAAGTCGAGCAGGATGCTACAGATCTTATGTACGTGTACTGCACAGGTAGCAACGTCCAGGAAAATGGTCATATACACGAGTGTGCTTGTCCGAAGATCGAGGCCTCGCGCGAACAGTGCCAGAATAGTAATCTCGAGGCCATTCAACAGCTTCGATGGCGGCGCAAGCAGTTTCTGCAAGTCCGGGACCCATCGAGGGAGCAAGATCAAGTGCAGGACCGAGGGCAGGAGCAATATCAAGTGCAAGAAGAAGCACATGAGCCCGCAGTAAAGGCCTCACGCAAGCGCCGTGCCACAGAACCATTGTTCAAGCAGGCGACCAAACGAGCCGCCGTCCAAGCCAGCAAGACTTCTCGAGACAGTGAGCGTTTGCCTCTTCACGGCGTTGCTTCACATCAAGTCACGCCACATGAGCTTCCATCCCTGCCTCACAGTAGATACCGAGCTTCGCCGAATGGCCAGGATCAAACATCTCTCGACAACCCGACGGAACTTCGCGCCGATAACACGCCTACTCAGCTGCCAGCTACTGGAGGTTCTGTATCTCCTCAGACAGTATTATTGCGTGACCCATCGGAGGTGCTGGATTCCAGCGACGGCCATTCCTATCTTTATCCCGGGACTGCCCTCGCAGCGCCTGTCACCCAGTACATCTCCCCATGTCAAGCACCTTCCTTTTTTGGCCAGCCACCAGCAGTATATCCGGTCTCTGAGCCTTCACACTTCTTCTCCGCCACCGAATCCGGAACGAGCGGCTGCGCATTTATCGACACGTCGTTCGCTGTCGGCAGCGAAGTGAGTTCCTTCTCAGAGCATACAGATCAGTCAAACATCCCTCTGTCGTTCTTCTAGGCCCATGGTGCCAGATCAGAGTCATGTTTGATTGTTGGCAGGCGACTTTGTCTGATCGCTTTTCGTTGGTCACTGTCAGAAAGACGGACGATTGCTGTCAGCAAGGCACCACACTATCACTTACCCGACTCGGACATCACTGCGCTCGTTTCACAACCTACCAATCACACCCAATTCCCAGCATTTTAACGGCGCGAGCATCTTGATACCCCGATGAGCATTGGTATTGTTTAGAATGGAGTTTGATTGAGGATTGATTTGAGGCATCTACTCAGACTCAGGAGCTCGGAGTGAGCAGGCACCTACCTGCAGAGACCTGCTTGGAGAGTTGTAGCCTACATCTTCTACAATGCAGGAACCGAAGAGATTGCACAGTTCTTTCTGTAGGTAGTAATAGCAAGTCACATATACCCAAGCAACTGGACATCTCGAGTCTTGCCTGTGCTCTTGAATACTGTGTCCGGTAGCATGTCGTAAGTCCAAGGCACTAGACCCAACTGGAGCTCCTTGCGATCAATTGCTGCCACCATGTCTGTCTCCGCCTCCGTCTCTGCCAATGTCTCGGTCCTCGAGCAGGACATGTGTTTCTCGCGGGTTGAAAAGAGAATGACTGAAAGCCAAGAGCAGCATATATCGGCAGCAGTGCACCTATAGATGCAAGCATCTCTAGGCAAACGACGACACACTGATGTGCAAAATCAATGCCTACGGGCAGGGAGTACAGCACGATCTCTTCACCCGCAGTCGACGTTGTGGTATAATTGAAGCTCAATACTAGGCTCCTTGACCTTCCAGTTGTCCGCACTCGACTTTGAGATACCTTTCTCCTACAAGTTGCAAGCGCAGCAATTGTTCACGATCGACTGAAACCTAGAGATGAGATTTCGCAGCTTCGAGGAATCTACATGAATGCAAGGCAGCCTGTGACATCGAACTGCTTCAAGATCTGGATATCATTCCATTGTTGGTCGCGCCACACTTATGCCGGAACTACAAAGTAGAAATGAATGCTAACGGGAGCAACTCCGCGACTCTTACAAGAAGTTGGAGAAGACATCAAATAGAAGCACGATGTTGATCTATAAAAGAGCTGCTAAAATCACAACTTCGAGACGCTGCCAACACGCGTACACGCTACTCCGCAGAAACGCCTGAGCATTGTTCTGGACCACCTTTTCTGGAGACTAGTGATCTTCGATACATCGATAATCTCAATTCGAAAGCTCTGTACCTGCAGCTGTACGGGGATGAACGGGCGAACGAGTGACATTCGACCGCTTTGCTGCAGCAGACGCATGGGAGCTTTAAGAGAACCGGTCGGTCGTAGGAGAATGGAGCCAGATCGACCGTGCCTGTATTGAGAAGCGCGACCGGGTCTCATATCTCCTGAGAACGAATTTCCATACATCGAAGAATTCCTATCTCATTTGGAAGGTGAGTAACGGGTCCAAGGAGGGACTTCTCGGGTGAAGTCTGAATATAGGAATCCCTCCCGAAAAGGGGGCTCTTCTATTTCAGCAAAGATGTCGAGATCAAATGGGGGCTTGTCCAGGAGCCCTGAGTGCTCATCATGAGGCTGAAGTGGGTTCCGTGTCCTCGAATCATGTTCCGAAGCGGCAGAGGGTAACCTACCCGCCGATTGAGATTGAGAAGCCAGATCTGGGTCCATGCGAGTCGATGGCGGTGGTAGTGGTTGCGGTCGCTGAGACTCATTGTGATGTGGTGTCTGTCTCGAGGTCGCCCAGGCCTGGGCATGTGGACTTGAGTCGGCCTTGGCAATGTTGCGGGATGGTCTAGACTGATCTCTGCGGCCATATTGCATCTCGTGCGTTGGTTGAAACAGCTTTCCTTCAAGCCAATTTCTGACCTCGAGCTCTTCAGACAGTCCACTTGTCAACCTCTCGTGAAAGATCTGGAAGCAAGCTCGGACGTCGAAGTTTGGATTGGACCTCTCTCTAACAAAGCCTTCGTACATCGTCTTTACAGCTGCAGTGCTCTTTGTCCGAAGTATGCGGTCGTGGTCTTGGAGAGCTCGCCGCTGTTCCTTGGTAAGAGCCATCTTCTTCAATGTTTTTTTGTCGTAAAGCTTTCGCATGAAATCCATCCACTCGTCGGTTCCTTGGCGTGGCCTTTCGGCATTGGTCTCGATGTATGCTGTAATCTCGGTGGTCAAAGGCTGCTGCAAAGGCTGCTGCTTGCTTTTCTGCCAATCACGATATGCACCATGAACTTGGTCAATGAGGTGAAAGGTATAGAGATGGTCAAGGAAGCTTGTTCGGCAGACGCCGTCAATGAGCGGATCGCTAAAGATATCAGATTCCTGAAACAGATTCGTGAAGGAGGGCTCTTTGGGGTGCATTTGGGCCAAGGGTATGCGCTGTCGATGGGAGTCGTTGGGTGCGGCAAGAGAGAGGCCAAGCGCAGTAGAAAGTTGCTTGATATAGGCTTCCGCAGATGGGCGAGGAAGTGGCAAAGCGAGACAAGGCGAGACAAGATCGAGCATACGACACACAGATGTCAGGTCAGCTCCTCGGCGTGCCGAAAACGAGTTCGGGCAGGTATGTGCGTGCAGGCCTGGCCTGGGCGGGCCGGCGACAACATGGCGCGGCGTCGTCGTTGTCCTCATCTCTCTACCAGACGGTCTATTTATCCAATCTCCAGACAACCTCACATACGGCCATAGCAGAATGCGTGCCTTCCGCGTCATCTGCGTCTTGTTGCTGGCGCTCCTGACCGCTTCTGTCTTACTCTTCTACTTCAGCGAGCGCTATCCTCTCATCTTCTCGGCCATCTGCTTGACTGTCGTCGTGTGCGCCGGCATCGCGCTGGGGATGTGGTGTATGCACGTGGTCCAGACAGCGAGCTCTCGGTACGACGAATGGTGCGCAGGCAGCGCAGCCGTATCGCAAGGTCACTGGCGGAGAGTTGGAGAGGGGGCTGGGGGCGATGGTGGTCGAGACTGGACGCTTCTACGACTAATAGCCAAGGCTTTCGTGGTGTGCATGTGCGCTCCAACCATTGCAAGTGTGGCCTTGCTGGTGGTGTGGCTTTGCATCAACCTCCATACATGCCCTTTGCTGAGATTGCGCTGCGGAGTTACCGGCTGAACCCTGACGCACCATTCTCGCGCTAGTACCGCATGTGCGGCGTAGCAGCATCTCGATTCGGACTAGAGCCTGTTCTTAGTGGCGCCAGCTTCGTGAATCGGTTACCCCACAGATCGAGATCGATATATGGATAAACGTGGCTTCCGAGATCCGGCAGAGTCTAGTTAAAGTTATATAAATATACTACTAGGGATATCGCTAGTAACGCTACTTACCCCTATAGTAACGTTAGTAATAAAAATAGTATTACTAACTATTAGTATTATTATTCTTTATCTAAGA
>AWYD02000106.1:0-19426 GCA_000504365.2 Pseudocercospora pini-densiflorae CBS 125139
AGAGCATAGCCTCAGTCACGGATGGGTCGAGCTCACCGACATAAAGAGAGGCGGAGTTCGGGTTGGCGTTGGTTGGGGCGGCGCTGGTGGGGGTCTCGCCGATGTCACCGCCAGCTGGGACAGCGGTGTTGATCTGGTTGCCGTTGGTGGCAGGAGCGTCAGATGGGGCGGCAGCCTGGCCGGCGGGAGAGGTGGAGTTCTGGACGTCAGACATGCTGGGCAGGTGCTGCTTCAAGTCTGGCTGTCTGTGCGGGAAACTATGTCAGAAGGGTCTCTTTGATGCTCGGCGGCGCGATGCGGGCAGTATATGTAGCTGTATTGTCCAGCGCTATTGCCAGGCGGACAAAGAAAATCAGGCAGGCGGACGTACAGCGAATATTCTGTGCCTGGCGAAAAGTCGAAGCGGTTCTCGAAGCGAGCAGAACTAAGCGACGGGAGTTGTGCTGGTGCTGATCACGTTGTCTCTATCAGCCTCGCCGTCGCGCGCCTTCACGTGGGCGATACTCACAGTCGTGTGCGTTGCGGGTGTTGGCGTGTCGCGTACGCAGCAGAACAGTCCAGTTCAGGAGCCGACGGTGTCAAGGTCGGGACGGGTTTTTTGCGATTTTCTGATTTTTTTGGTCTTGGTCTCCGAGAAAGTACAGAAGCAAAGAGCAACGGTACTGCGTGGGCAGCGGACGGAGCCTTGTCGAGATGGGAGGTGTCGAGGTGGGAAAAACAAGAAGGCCGTCACTTCTTTGAGATAATTCTTCAGACTTGGCAGCCGCGCTGACCTGACTGCCTCCCGCTAAGCCAATCGGAGCGCTAGTCCCGTCGGACCGGACCCTTGAACGCGAAGCAAAGAAGGCATGACGCTCGCGCGTGCAGCTGTGTGAGATGAAGCAGGTACAGACGATGTCCACAAACAGGTTGACAGCACATCTATATGAATCTGCAACCAACTAAGCGTGCAAACACTCTATTCACTACCATCGTAGTTTGATCGCTGTGAACCACTTTCTTCGAGCTCTCTGATTCGTAGCTACTTGATATGCCGGACAATGACAAGGGAATTACTGGAGCTGTGACGGCGGTGACAGGCACTGTATGTGTATCCTGCTTCTGAGGGAGTCGAGACCACACTTTGCTCTTCCCCTGACCGGCTTGCATTATTTCAATAAACACTATAATGGACTGACGCTCGCCGTCTCATTAGGTTGGCGCAGGCATCGGAGGTCTGACACGTACCGGTACGGAGATGAACCTAAAAACCTGCCTTCTTCTCTTTGGGTACTGATCTATCACAGTTGGAGGTGTCGTAGGAGCGTTGGGTCGTGGCGTTGGCGATACCATCGACAATACAACAGGCACGAAAGCAGTGGGGAATGGTTTGCAGGGTGTGACCAACGGTATCGAGGATGGTGCCACCAGCATCGCCAAAGGCGTGGAGGATGGCAGCAAGGGGAACAAGATGTGGTAAAGCAAGCCTGTAGTCCGTATGGACGACAGCGCTTGTGCTTGTACAGTCTTGCAGAGCATGTTTTGATGGCTGCTCTAAAGACATCTCGCAAGGCAGCAAGTCCTGAGTGCTTAGGTCGGCAGAAACCTGACATAGGCTGAGAAGTGTAGAACCTCCACTACCAGAGGGTTGCAATGCCGCTTCTCTTAAGTGGCCGTGGATCCGCAGGACGCAATGAGATCTCAATAGCATAGTTTGTATACCTGCCGCTGAGGGAAGGCCTGTGAACGAGAGCATCCACAGGTTGACCTGCTTCAAAGCAAGTCTGTAAACACGATCTGCCACAAGCGTAGTTCTAGCTGCATGTCCGGCTGCACGCTCGTCTCGGTGTGCAAATGCTGAATCCGTGAGAAGATGCGGTGGATGGTCTTGTTGGTGATAGATGAGAAGATGGGATGTTGTTGCTGACGAGGTTCAATGGTGAAGCTCGAAGATTGACTTTCACGGCTGCCCCACAGCGAGAGCGTCACTTCTAGGCCTCACTTTCCCAAGAACGACCACAGACAAACACATTCCTCGAGCCGGCCTTTCCATATCTCGCGCCCGAACGCACTACTCGAAAGAGGGAAAAGATCATTCATACGTACAAACACCTGTGGCTCACCATGAATCGACTGTTCGGCGCAAAGAACAATGCGCCGAAGCCCTCTCTGAACGACGCCATCGGAAAGGTAAGACGACTTCTACGACTATGTCCAGACTCTGGCTCACAGATTCACAGGTCGATGGTAGGATTGAATCGATCGACGTCAAGCTCGCCAAACTCAACTCCGAACTCCAGACGTACCAGCAGCGATTAAGTCGCATGCGAGATGGACCAGGCAAGAACGCTATCAAACAAAAGGCAATCAAGGTGCTTCAGCAGCGGAAAATGTACGAGTCGCAGAAGGATCAACTACAGCAACAAAGCTGGAATATGGAGCAAGCGGGTATGATGCAGGACAACCTTAAGAACACTATGGCAACAGTGGATGCCATGAAGACCACGCAGAAGGAGCTCAAGAAACAGTACGGCAAAATCAACATCGACAAGATCGAGAAGATGCAGGACGAGATGGCAGATCTTATGGACATGGGCAACGACATCCAAGAGAGCATAAGTAGGAGTTACGATGTGCCAGAGGACGTGGATGAGGCCGAGCTGGATGCTGAGCTGGAGGCGCTTGGCGACGAAGTGGAGTTTGGGGCTGAGGGTCTGGGCGAGAGCGAGATACCAGGCTTCTTGAGCGAGAGTGCTCCTCCAGCATTTATCGATGAAGCACCAGAGCAGACCAAACAGCAACAAGCAGCCGCCACGTGATCATGACTTAACGAAACACCATTCTGGAACCATTCACCGCGCGTGCGCACTTTTCTACTCGGCCCCACTTTTGTGCTCAGACATGTTGTGCGACCTTTGTGTGGCTGTTTGCTCTTACTGCGCGCACCCGAGCGCTCCACCTCTTCCGCCAGACTGATTCTTGTTCTTGGATCCGGCGCGCTGTATTTTGATTATACGACGGCTTTAGAATCGTCCGCAGCTCAATTTGCCACCATGAATAGACGGATGGACGAGTTGGCGGATCTCATGAAGGGTGCCGATATAGTTCGGATCAACGACTCCAATCCTGCAGATATTATTCGAGCCTTGTCGGGACAGCAAATAACTCCGAGAAGTACTGCAAGCCAGATCCCTTCCCTCGATGGCCATCATCCACCGTCTGCCATTGATGCCGTCTCTTTGGAACATATCGGAGTCGCGCAGCTGGAGAAAGGTCGCAGAAGCACCGGAAAGGTCATTTACTTGCGTATCCTTTCTCAGCGAGAGACTGATACAGGCACAGTCTTCGCTGCTGAAGACCATACTGGTGCAGAGGTCCATGTTTGGTCGCTCATATTCCGTCCTCTTGGAGTTGAGCACATACCGAGAGACACCATAATCGCCATTCGAGAACCTTACTTCGGCCGCGATCCCTTAGAATCTCGATCAATATGCTTACATCACCCCACCGACTGCCTCTACGTCTCACGACGAGATCCGATAATGGAGCAGCTCTTTGAGACCCGCTTCCTACCCCAAAACAACGAGTTCATCAAGTTTGCCGACTTAGCAATGATCAAAGGTGACTTTCTCGAAGCTCTGAATCTCTACGACTGCCATCTCGAGATGATATATCGACGCGGTCTTTATCGAGTCAAGGACAAGAACGCTCTCCTCATCAAACGCGCCTTCTGCTACGATCGTGCTGGCGGCCATTACGCGGCTCTCGCGGACTGTGTTGCAATCCTTGCCACCGACCCTACGCACAAACAAGCATTGAAACTGGGATACGCCAAAGCTCTTGCGAGGGACCTGCCATCTCAGGCGCTCGAATTTGCAGAGCGCTTGATCGAAAGTCAGCCAGAAATTGTAGAGTTTCAAGACATGCTGTCGAAAGCGCAGGCCAAAGTACAAGAAAGTATGGGGTCTTTCGACTTTGGCTTGCACATACGTCGTTTAGGCTTTCGTGGTACCTCTACCGACATGAGCACTTTCAGCGGGTCTCTTGAAATTAAGCTGAGCTCACTAGGTGGCCGTGGCGTATTCGCTACCAAGGACGTGAATCCTGATGAGCTGTTGTTATGTGAGAAGCCAATGGCTCTTGGCACCTTAGATAAGAATTCTGCTTTCGCACGCGGTTTGCAGGACATCTTGGCTGGAGAGATTTCGAGTCAACGACATTTATCACTGCTGCAAAACGTCTGCGTCAAGGCTTTGGTCGACCCATCCGTCGATTCGTCTGAAGATTTGCGCAACAAGCTGTTCTCTCTGTACGCCGGGGTTGACTTTCCACAGGATGCGTTACCTCCAGATCCGCCACCACCTGTCGATACTTGTCGAGCACTGTCTATCATCAAGCACAACTGCCACACAGTTCTTCCCGGAACCATGTCCATGCACCACGACACCGGTGATCTTGCAAACCAATATCCACGAGATGAATCGCTTCCTTCTACACAACACTTCTATGCTGGCCTCTGGTATACCGGAGCTATGTTCAACCACTCATGCCTACCGAACTGCACCTGGTCCTGGATCGGCGACATGTTCATCGTGAGATCGAACCGAGCTATCACTGCCGGAGAAGAGCTCACGCTCGCCTACATACCCAGCTCCAACGACTACGAAAAGCGCAAAAACACGCTCAAATCCCAATACGGCTTCGTATGCACCTGTCAACTCTGCCAAGCAGACGCAAGCATCACACCAGAAGCTAAAGCCGCGAGGACCAAAATCTCCGAACTCCTGAACAAGAAGTTCCCAAACGTCGTAAAACTCAACAACGGCAAAGTCTCCAGCACGGCAATCACAAACCTAGAGAAACACGTCAAAACCGTGATTCAAAGCTACTCATCCCCAGCATACACCAATCTCCCCCACCTCCTCCTAGCAGACACCTACCACCAACTCGCCCACGTCTACCTCGGTCCCATCAACACATGGTCCACAACCTCTTCCACTTCAAAACTCAAAGCCTACGAATGTTTCATCTCCTCCCTCGAAATCGGCCTGAACATCAAACTCCTCTTCTCTCCAAATTCAGCATACTGTGAACTCCACCTCACAGACACAAGTTTGCCCAGAGCTGTGGGTGTCTTGGCATTGATGGGGTTAGCGGAGTTGAAGTTTCTCGAAGGGAGATTGAAAGCTTGTAGAGCGCTGAAGTTTTGTGCGAAGAGGGTTTATGGGATTGTTTATGGGGAGAGTGAGAGTTTTGGGGATAGGCATAGGAGTTATGCTTGTTGGAAGGAGAGTGCGGAGGTTGGGGAGAAGCCGGGGGATTGGGAGGTGGTGAAAGAAAAGATGATTGGGGAGGGGAGGGAGGGGGTGGAGTTTCTTTTGAAGTAGAGGGTCTAAAGAAAGGCGGCATTTATGTATGTTGCAATGAGGAATGAAATTTCTGGATCGATTTGTTCCCAAGGGCTGATGTGCCATTCTTCAAAGATTGACCATTTTTTCGGAACCTGACGTTCGAATCTTCGCGATGCTCGGCTATCTCTTTGCTTCCAGAACGACTCAGGTCTGCTCATGGGTTCCAACAGCCGAAGTTTAGTTTGAGTCAAGTATAGTGGAGTCAGTGTAAAGTCAATCAGCTAAGAATATGACTGTGTTTAGATCTATCCTCGTGGTGTTTCCGATCTGGCTTCTGAATGACGTGAAGAATGTCTGCAATCGTTCTATGGCACATTAGAATTAGAAGTCTTTACTCCATTGTGGCTCTGTAGAATGAAGCAGGCGTTGGAGATCATCATGCTTGGAGTGTTTGTTCTGCGGCTCGAGGTTCAGCGATCCGAGGGAGGACATTCTGCTTCATGATCATTGTGAGTTTGCATGCTGTCCCGTGAATTCGCGCATCTTCGAGGACATGCTGGCAGCGCTTATCAGTTCGCTTGCGGGCAGAGCATGAGGCGGTATTGCAATCGGATTCCGATATCTCATGAGACACGATGGTGGAGCAGATGCCGTACTACTGTACATCTGATAGCCGAGTAACACCTCCTCATGGTCAACTGTTTCAGAATGATTTCCACTCGGAAGAGTTTCAGACCACGAGCGATATGTGCACCACGCCTCCACAGAAGGCCCATACAAGGCGGCTGCTGAGATTGATGGAGGTCTAGAATAGATACGACGGCTCTTTGAATAGGATCTTGAAGCCTTTATGAAGTGTTACAGCATCTCTGTTGTACGGGCGGTTGTTTCACAGTTTGCCAAGTCCATTGTCGGCGCCTATAGCAGAGGAAGTGGGTCTTGCTGCGAGCTGCAGCGCTTCGCTTGCTCCTTGCCGAGTAGCGAAAGTATTTTCGTTGTCAGTCGGATTCGCGATTCTTCCGCAGGATGAAGATAGACGTGGGCTCCTGCGAGTCGCAGAAAGAGGAAGTGGTCGAAAAATTGGACCCAGCATGAGACAGTTTGGTTCACGTGGTAGTCTCACCCGCCAGGTACTTCAGGGACGGAGGCGTCACTCCTCGAATTGTTTGGCCGGAAAGCTACCACAGATAGCAGCCTTGACAGCCTCTTTGCTGGTGAGGGGCCTGCGGATCTTCAAGCCCAGCTGCACTGCAGCGCCTACTGAAGAAAAGGCTCAGCGGGTCGGTTGTGCAACAAGGCACCGAATGGGGCGTTCCTGTCGTGTCTGTATTCGACATTTGCAATCTGCTCATTGTCGATGCACAGGTCTGTTCTCGAACACATGCAAAATGTTTGCGCGTCCGAATTTCCATAGCGCTGTCGATGTCAACGAATGGTGATAGGAGTTGTACTGAAGATCGCGGCGAACCGTGGGACCAAGCTCTACGATGGCACGGTCGAGCCGAGAGAGCCCATAGGTAGTGCTGTTATACTGGCCAGCGGGGAGCACGTTGGCGCATGCGAGAATGTTTCATCTCAGGAGAAGAGAGTGTGAAAGCTGTGACTGGCAGGGCGGGCTTCTGCGAATCGACTAGCAAACTCAAAGGCAAAGCCATCACCTGTGGCGCAGTCGTCGCTGTGTCCGACACTGGATGTTGAAGCCCGATAACATTTTTGCTTCTCGACTTTGCAAACGCGCTATGGACGATCATTTTTACTTGAAGCTGCATGGTTGCCGACACTCAGACATCCACTCACTGCATGCAGGACGACTCAAGACACATGCATGGTGCTGTACTGCGCTGCTGCTGTTGCCCGACCCGTCGCTGCATGTCCAGAACAGCAGGCGAGATAGGATGGCTGGCAATAATGGGAACACGCAGCATTTTTGCGTTTGCCACATCACCGCGCTCGCAAGACTGGGCCGCAGCGAGATGGAGATTTGCTTTCGTGGCATGCCCAGCCTCATTGCGGTGGGTATCACCACGCACGACTTTCATTACGCACCAGGGCGCGCTCTGCGCTAAGTCTTCGAGAAATGGGGTTCTACAGAGCCTACACAGGGTAATGTCATTTCGCGAGCACGGCGTGGAGGCCAGGTGCTGGAGGTGCGGATCCTGTCGCCGGAGAATATGCTCTACGTGATACGTGCGATTTCAGAAGCCATCAGATGCCAGAAGCCTGCGCCGCAAGCCGAGTCATCTGTCGTGTCCACTGTGTGTGGAAGTACCCTGAAATGCTTCGGGGACTGGTGTCACAAGACGCTGAAAATGGATGCGCGTCGATCTCGGTCGCAGTCCGGTGCAAGTTTGCGCACACCTCCTGGCATCAAGCTTTGGAGCGAATTCTTTGTCAACCGTGGACGATGGGACGTCAGGGCAGACGCCGTCTTCCTTGCAGAGATCGCAGACACGCAGAGGCATGCTTGCACTTTGCGCGACACTGCCCTCTGGTACGGCGACGCGCGAAGAACAGAATTGCAGCACTGAGCCTATCATTCACCGCTGCAGCAGAACTCCAGCGTCTACAAGGCCTGTTGGCTTCAGACGGGCAGCAGCGATGAAACGGTCGGCGGAGTGGCTTGCCAGGCGCTCTGCACGCAATCAAGTGAAACAAGAGCGCTGGCCTGTCAGAACATCTCAGCCGTTCGGTACCCTGCTTTGTCGACGCGGGTCGGCATTAGTGAGTATATCCTCCGCCCAATCATTTTCACCTGCACCATGTGTGGGGCACATACCAAAAACTCAAGCTATCGAGCCAGCGACCTCCTGCAGCGCGGCGCCTTGCCTCCCATGAAGATCAAGCAGAATAAGTATCCCAGGCTGCCATCCCTCAGTCATGCTTCACTATCACGCTTCCACCTCATCATCAGGTCAACTCGTCGATCTGTGTATCGATCCGCTGCTGCTGCTGCTTCGCCTGGACATCTAATACGCAAACTCACCTCACATTCTCTTGCTACCCCGGCCCCCAGGAAACGCCACGCTGCAGATAACCTCACCCGCCGTCAGGTACAGCCATCACGCCTTGTGCAGCCAGCCCGCCCGTACCACCGTCCGCAGACGATTCGGATTTGGATACATTTAGTTGCACTTGTCCGCTGGCCGGAAAGTCACCGAGTTAATCAGTCAATCTTTGCACGCTTCGTTGTCGTTCCGGTTTTTCTCCCGAACCCAAAGGCTGAACCCCGGCAAGCCCACGAGCTCACACCGTCATTTGAAGCAGCCTTTTTGACTGGATCCTGGCTCATCTAGATCAACCGCAATCTAGCTAATAATCCTGATCTTTCGAAAATCTGCCAGGCTGCAGTTCGTCGGTCTCCTAATTCCTATTGTGCACCATTGTCCTATTCATCCTCTAGGACAATACTGCAAAGTGAACTGTTGCCTATTGTTGGTCACTGTCACAAGTAAACCTTTACGAAGGACTACCTATTGTTACGACGATCAATAGGAACGATATCACGACCATCCTCGCGCTACCTAATCTTGGATCTTTCATCCTTCGACCTCATCGACAACCAACCTCATCATCGACTTGGATCTTGTCTAACAACCAACGATATCATCGACCATGGCTTACTCACCACCAACCGCCGCACAGAATGCTGCTGCTTTGGAGCACTTCATCTACCTTCCGGTCTCACAGGATATGATCAGCTACCTCGCACATAAGGCTTCGCAAGTGATTCGATGTGAAGGTCAAACCACATCATCGACTAGCAAAGCACTTCCTCCAACTCCTCCAACCACACCACCGCAATCATCTGGTAGCTACTTCGAGCCTCAATTACCCTCATTGGAGCTTTTCATCACCACTCTGGTTGAGAGATCTCACGTCCAGGTGCCTACTCTCATGACGTCTTTGGTCTATCTTGGCAGGCTGCAATCACGTCTGCCTCCAGTCGCCAAGGGCATGAGATGTACAGCTCATCGAATTTTCTTGGCATCGCTTATTCTTGCTGCGAAGAACTTGAATGATTCGTCACCAAAGAACAAGCACTGGGCACGATACACTGCTGTTCGTGGCTTTGACAGCTTTGGCTTCAGCCTGACCGAAGTTAACCTCATGGAGAAGCAGCTCCTTAGCCTGCTCGACTGGGAGCTCAGGGTGACAGAAGAAGATCTGTACGCCACCCTTGAGCCTTTCCTTGCTCCTATTCGAACGTTCCAGCATCGACAGGCAGAGAAGCAGAGAATCAGGGAAGAAATGGCAGCTCTTGAGCAGCGTCAAATCGCCTTCGCTGCCCAACAACAACGTCGGGCAGCAATGGAGGCAACCAGATATTACGACTCACCTCGCTCAATGGGTGCCTACACATACCAGCAACCCATGTACTACCCAACCTCATCGAACTCCTCATCAAGAGCAGCATCAAGAACACCCTCGCTTTCGCCACCAACTCGAAGCGGATCCTCAGCCTCACAATCATCCGCCGACTCATATGCCTCATCATCCTCGCCATCCAGCATCATGTCATCATACGCAGAGCCCATCACCGAAGAGCCTACGACATATTGCAGCCAACGAATGCAGCCTGCACCAATCATGACCCACAGTCTGCCGCTTGACCAGACCGACCTCCAACCAGCCAAGAAGCAAAAGACCAATATCTTCTCTCGCTTCTTGCCAACCACTCTCAGCCGGCCAGCACCACCAGCCATCGCTGTCAACGGCTACTAAAAGTACTTGCTTTCAACTGGACACTACTTCATTTCCTTTCATGAACAAGGATAGAGATCATCACTCTCGCTTAATCGACAGCATTTTAAAACTTCCTTGGGCTGGTCATTACGGTATCAGGCATACTTCAGAACAGAGGACGCGGCGACGACATGATGATTTGCATGGCATTGGCGGGCGACTGACTACGAGCTCGGCTGGCACCAGAGTTTGTTGCGAGGCAGGCTCAAAATTTTACTACTTGTCTCTTCTTTTTGGCTTTGATTGAGGCGATAAACAGCATTATACCACAGTTTGATGATGCATTTGAGCGGAGTTGCGGGCATGTTGCCTGCTCCATGTGTTGATAAGAAGGATTGATGACGAGCATCGAGGTCAAAGTTACCTAGATTAGCAAGAGCTTCAGACGAAAAGACTACTTGCCTGATCAAACATATTTCTTCTCAACCCCAGTCTCTCGCTGACAGTCTTCGTTCCGAAATTTTTCTATGTTCATTGACTTTCCACTGTCATATTCACGATACTAATTTCCATCCCACTCGATTCATGCCCAGTTCCCCACACATCCTTCGATAGTAGCCTGAATCGCTTGCGTACATGAAACTCTGTATGACTTCATCCTGTCTCAAACTTGCACTGCTTGGAATGTGTATGTGTGATACAGCTCGGCATTTGAGGACCAGGGGACGTGGGAAGTAGATTGACAGGGAGGGTGAGAAGATGCTGACAATGACGTCTGTCACCCTCCGTACATTCGTGAAAAATATATTACCCGATCACTATCCCGAGTGAAAGGCCGATCAAAAGCGATACTTCACATGCTCTCTTCTTTAAGTTATAGACTTAGACAATGTACAATTGTACCGTCAATGGATGTGTCTGCCCTGCGAAAAGCACGGCCACTTCACTCCTCCTCCTCGATCACCAACTAACAATCCCCTTCTCCCGATCAAATCCACCTCTCAACTGCCTCTCCGGCTTAACAACTTTCCCCTGCAAAACAGTAAACCTCACAACGTTCTCACAATCCTCTGGTCTTATCCTCGCAAGCCAAATACACTGTGCCGCCTCCCCATCACTCTTCTCTACCCCATTCTCCATCTGTTCTTGAACCGTCCTTCGAACTTCCGCTCTCCGATATACCATCATATTGGCACTGTATTTATGTCCACCGGTATGCGAGATGAAGTAGATACCTACACCTCCAGGTCTTTCGTCGTGGAGGTCACGGAAGAGTCCGAGAGGGCGAAGATGGCGTTCGAGTTCTTTGCGTAATAAGGGCGCGGATTGACCGCAGCGGGCGTCGCGGGTGGCTTGGGAGCAGAGGAGGATGATGTATTTATGGGGACAGGAGCGGATGGTTAGACCTGCTGGGAGGTTTTTGGGTGGTGGTGGGATGGGAGTATGCGGGACATCGCCGTTGGATTGTAGTTTTGTTGTAGAATCTAGCAGTCGTGTTGTGTTTGTGGGTGCGGTGTTTATGACGCTTTCGATGAGTTGTGGGACGTGTTTGGGTGTTACGTTTTCGATGTATGTGAAGGATGGCATGAGGAGGACTGTTGTCGGCCGGTCGTGTCCGTATGGTCCTATGTGGTCGCCTGCGATTTCTGGGGGAGGGATGTTGCTTGCGCTGAGCATGAGCTTTCCGCCTTCGACTTTACTCATATGCTCCCCTACTGCCTCCATTACGCTGCCCTTAACATCTTCGACAGATCGCACCCAATCTGTCTGGCCGGTCGCGACCAGCAAATGTCTACTCCATCCATTGATGCCGCCATATAGCTTGTCCTCCTCATCTATCGACCATTTTCTGGGCAGATTGACCGAGCAACTGGCGCAGTCGTGCAGGCATTCTTCTCCATCTGTCTCGGGAGTCGTTCTTGGAAAAAGAGCGTCTATGCCTTTCGCTGTGAGAAAGCCATCTGGCCGTTCTTTTGTAAGTGTGGTGTCTGAGTTGGGCGGCACCACCTTTTCATAAAGTGAGCGAAACATCGTCTTTGGTTTGGGAATGAGAGGCATGGCTTCGAAAAGTAATCGCTAAATCTTATCTGATCGGAATGGCGCCGCCGCTAATTCTGTCCCCACCTGTCACCTGGACTTTGCGTGCTTTTGTTTGCCGATCGCCGAACAGCGCATCGAACACTTGGTAATCTGCTTTTGCTTCGGAAGCAGTGGGCGAGCGAATAGATGGCGTCCCTGGGGTCTGAAGTCTGGAGACAGTAGTAGGGCGCAAGTCTCAACAGCTGTTTTGTTCTGGTCAGCAAGGCAGACAGGCAAGATTTATCACGGCTCTTACATTTCAGGCTCGGCCGAGGATAGGCAGAACCTACGCCTGAGCTGCTCGGATTTTGCAAGTCTCCGAGAGGTTGCTTTACGACGCGACGTGACTTTCGACTACAGACGCAGCTCTTCTTCACTCACTTGGCCATCACGAAATTTGTGGGTCGTCACGTGAAAGTTTGAGGAAGTCACTTCACCTCGCAGTTTCCTCGACATCGAACAGCAGCGGCCAAGAATAGAAACACCATGCCTGACAACGATCTATCGAAGTCAATCTGCTTTTTACCATGGCTGCCGGGACTGTCATCTTCTTGACCGGCGCTCCAGATGCCAGCACCTTGTCATGGAACGAGAGCGACCTCGCATCACACTTCAATCTCCGGCATCGCCGATTCTTGCAAGCTGAAGACCAAGACGAGACCACGCAAAGTTCGCTTGCACTTGCCACACAATCATTTGCAAGATGGCGAGAGGTTGAGATTGATGGTCAATACCATCCTTCAGATGAATTGAAACGAAGGGAAGCAGAGCCAGAGCCCACGCAGTTCTTGTCATTTCAAGATGACTCGAACAATGAAGATACAGAGCACAGGGACTTCTTGGAACGCTCACTGCATGCACTGCAGAATTTAGATTCTTCTCAGATCGCCGTACCAGAAGACACGGTCTACGATGAGACGACTTACGTGACTGGAGCTTCGTTCAATACCACTTTGTCAACTGAAGTGTCCTACCAGACCAGTACAAGTTCTGGGTCGGAAAATGGCGAGCAACAAGTCGTCACTTTCAATGGACCGATCACAGACCTCAAGCGTATACCAAATGCTCGACATCTTGAGTCGATTCATCCTCAGACCATGACGATCAACGTTTTAGCTGGCGTCATCGCAGTCCAACCAACTCGAACCGTCCAGCTGAGAAAGCGTACAGGCGAGATGGATATCATTGAGGTCGTGGTTGGTGACGAGACCAAAGCAGGATTCAATATCAGCTTTTGGCTTCCATCTGTGGACAGCCAAGCTCACAGAAGTTCCGCCAGCAAAAGTCAACTCCGCGATGTGCTGCAAGGCCTCAGATCAGGAGACGTCGTTCTCGTCACCCATATCGCTCTAGGCGAATTCAAGAACAATGTCTTCGGTCAAAGTCTTAGCAAGCGGATCACCAGAAACAACACGTCCGTGGCGGTACTGTCGCCACATGTCACTGGTTTGTCGCCGCCGCTCCTGGCTAAGCTGAATCGAGTGAGAGACTGGAGTAGTCACTTCATAGGCAGGAAGAATTTGAAGCGAGCTGCTGCTTCTCCAGATATGACGCTAGGTGTTACCAGCAAAAGGGCGAAACATATGTTGCCTCCAGATACACAGCCTGGTGAGCTTTGATGACCGTCCTCTATCTCGTACCCTTGAGACGCCATGGCGGCGGCAATACAGCTACTGTCTGCAACGCCGAGACTACCTCGTTCGCTGCAAGATATTCTTTGCTCAACTCCTGGTCCGACTCTGAAGACGATTTCTCTGAAATCTCGGTCCTCGCTTATCACCTGCACGTCGGTGGTCTCATCATCACGGCATCTCTATCTGCCTTTCTAAAAGATGTTTCATCGATCATGGTCTGTACACCACGGCATCTGTGTGCGAAGTCACATCTGACGCGTCCTAGTACTAGTACAAGGACCAGGTTCAACACGGCCGTAAGATGGTACCTGACAGGCCAGACCGACCAGGCAGGGCAAGAACGTCAACCTCGAGGATGAAAAAGGTTCGCGGTGTGTTTCTCATAGATGACCAAAGTAGGCCTCTTCTCGGGACAATAGAGAGCGCCGTGGTGTAGGGCAAAGATGAGTGCTTGCGATCATGTGCGAGCGCTTCCATGGAGATTGCTCGAACGAAGCAACTGCCGGACATTTGCGTTAGGTTGGAATAGAGATGAGCGAAATGCAGAAGTCTACGGCACGTATGTGGTAGCGCAATGGGAGTTTCAAATACCAAACCAACAACATTGAACACATGCGCCAGGAATAGAAACATTGCGTTCGTGGTATTGATGTGATCATGGATCGTGAGATCTCTTCATTTCGAAATTCCCCCAAGTTTGGGATCATACTATTGTTAGAAGTACATCGTTGTAGTAGATCATTTCATATCAGTTTTTGCCTTTTATTCGGCAATCCTCCCAAGTGGTAGAAAAGTAGTACTTCGTCGTAGTCTTCTATTTTACAGGGTATCTTTTATCGCGTTTGCCTTTCCTTCGTAGATGGATAGAGATTGGAGCAAGGTTTGGTATTCTGACAAATGAGCATCGTTCATTGTGTGGGTAATTGTTCTGGAGATTTCCGCTTCGTCCTCAAGCAGTCTCGTCCGCCGCCTAGATCAGCCCAGGCGCCGAGTACTTCTTCTCCGGCGCTGGTGATGCTGAGCATGCTTGCTCTCTGGTTCAAAGCGGAGTCAAAGGTGTTGAGTCGTGGGAGAGATGGCTTGTTGCCGTTGCCACCGGACATGAGCGCCACGTGTTCTTCTCGTGGTTCTTGAGTGGAGTCAACTCGGTGAACGGAGGGCTTCGGAGCAGCTGCCGCGTTGATGATGTTCGAAAATGGCGAGAAACTAATTCGTGCAGGGGCTGGTGTTGGGTGTGATCGCGAGAGAGCTTCAGGTGGCACGCTCGAAGAGTCGGCTCTCGGAGGCACTAGTATGGTCTCGCGGGACACACGGTGCATGGGCTGGATATGTACATCGTCCATGATCTCCGCGTTTGGTGACATGTAAGTTGATACTGGTGAAGCGCCCCAGTCTTGAGTGTCTTCCGGCATGGAAAGTGACGAGACCTTTCGAGTGATAGCTTCGTCGAATGAAAAGTCTCTTGTTTTCGGCCGGTCCGGGCTCCGTTGCGGCACAGGTGGTGCTGGTGCTGCGTTCTCCTCTGCGATTGGCGAGGGTGGTATACTTGTCGGCTGACGATTCGAGCGTCTTCGCATAGTTTTCATGGAATTAAGCGGAGGCACGGCCCCATTCGTTGAGATGAATTGACGCACTCGTATCCGAGCCGATTCAGTCTCGCAATCGTCAGCTGAGCAGTAGCCAGAATTCTCCTCCGTGTTGCTAGTGGCGGGGTGGGATGCAAGAGAATATGTTGTCGGCGAAAATCTGGTTGAAGGGAGGAGCTCACCACTAGGCGCGCGTACATGAGGTTGCTCTGCTGGTACTGATGAATCCGGAGGATGCGAAGACAGAGGCTGAGGTTGGGACATGCCCAGGAAGCGTTCAATCTGGAATCGCTCATCGACATGCTCTTTCCGAATGACGCTGAATTGCCTGCGCATATCGCTTTCATTAGGCACGCTGGGAGAAGTCGTCACCGGTACGCTCTCGCGATCGCTGTGTCTGGAGCTCTTCTTCTTGAGTGCTTTGAGAGCCCGCTGTTCTGCAGAAGCAGAGTGTTTGGCCAACCTATCCTGTTCGGTCTGCAGCGCGAGTTGATAACCTTCGGTGAAAGACATTTGCTGCATCGCTGCCCGCTTCCTGCGCATCAAGTCTAGAAGCATCTTCTCTTCTTCTGACACCGCCATCATGTGTGCATTCTCATTGAAGGCACTGTCGCCTACGTCCTGGAACGAAGTACCAGAGCTTAGTGTGCCAACAGAGTCATAACTTTGGCCATTGAGACGACGAAGCGCCGCAGCATCCGTCGCAGTAACATTCACCATGTGCGGTGCGACAGGTAGCGGCTTGTCTCTCTTCCCAGCAATTGGTGTCGGTACTGAAGAATTGCTTGAGCTTCGCTTACTCTCCATCGCTGGCATATGTCGCACGGAGCTGAGTTGCATTGGTCTCTGAAGCCTCACCACATCAATGGAGGATGCATTTGCTATGGTGATGTGGCCAGAGTCCATATTCATGATACTGTCCCTAATTGGAGGAAGCTGACTCTTCCCGTCGTCATCTTCTTCTTCGTCATCGTAGTCGGATTCAGAAAGCGACAGCACACTTTCACCTGCCATGGTTGATGACGCTAGCCTGCTCTCGTATTTGTCCCGTCGTCTATTGCCTTGGTGGGATGATTGGATGCTGTTGGATGTCCCTGAATCGCTCGAACTAGTTTTCCGGTGGAATTGAGCACGAGCTATATCGTGTTCAATGGATTTGAGATCAGAATTGATTCGCTCATGACCACGCAGACCACTGGAAGACTTCTCGCTCGCATGAGAAATTACTCGTCCCGGCCCGCTGTATGCCGGCGGCAGAACATCATCAGCAGGTAGCTCTTGAGGAACTTGGTCGTCAAGGTCATCTCCATCTTCGTCATCGTCATCCGAGCTCAAGTAGGCATCGAACCAATTCTGGATGCCCTTGGGCGGACGTCGTACATTAGTCTTGTGCTGGTCGAGAATGTCCTCATCGAAAGGTCTCTGCTTCTTCCGGCCAGTGCCGGCGCCGCTAGTCGAAGGTCGTGCAGATGTTGTTTGAGACCTTCTGAAGTCCGGATCAGTAGGAAGGGGAGGCAGTGGAAAGTCAGTTCGTTCCGTCATGGCGGATGGTGAGTGTTGCTGTCGTGAAGGTGACAGCATACGTCCACCGGACTGACGCGGTTGTGGAAAGAGCTGCACGAGATCCAGTCGACGTGATGTGCGTGGTGAGGTGCCACCCGTGGTCTTACTGCGATGAGCCAATTCGTGCTGTCTCATCTCACTAGAGTTTGGATGCCGTCGAGGTGGTTGAGCTTCGCCAAAGTTATCGAATATGGTTGGAGCGCCCTTGTGGAGGGCCATATCACGAACTGCGGAGGCAGAAGTCTGTTGCGCGACATAATATGGATGCTCTGCCGGGTCGTAATATGCCGGAAGGTTGGCATCAGACGGCTCCCGGCGTAGGTGATGCAGGGTATCGTTGCTACCATTCGAAAGTGAAAGATTAGGTTGACTTTGGTAGGGATATAAGTCATCGGGTGACCATGGTGAGAAGGTCGCATCCGCAGCAGGGTATCTGGGCGACAGCGCTTCCTGCATTCGCGAGAAAGCTTCAATGGCCTTCACCTCGTCGTTTGGTACTCTGTCCAACGGATCGCGCGGCTTCTGCACTCCTTCGGTGTCCGGGATACTGTTCAGACGTACCGAGCCTCCGAGCAGCTGCGTCGCCTTGAGCGGGATCTTGCTGTCGCCCAGCTGGAGGACGACGTCCGCATTTTGAGCGGCTTGGGAAGAGTCTTCTGTCGTGCCACGCCCAATGAGTCGCATCCTAGCTGGTATAAATTGGGTTTTCGTCCAGTTGCAGGGATGTCGGCGCAGGCAGCGCCGCTGAGAGCGCCAGCTCGGGTCGCTTGCGAGTGTCTGCCGTGGGATTGCCAGCAACCACAGTCGTGCTCAGACAGAGGCGTATTCGTGTGAAAATGCGAAAAGGTCTCCAAAGTGATCCCGTCGCCGATCAGGTAGAGTATAAGGACGATCGAGCGGCGCCGAAGTGCAACATGCCTTTTCCCAGCGATACGTTAAATGAGGCACGACGCAATTGGTCCCGAGAAAGTATCCGACCTAAAGCAGCGGTGGGCCTTGAGAGAGACACTCCTTTAGAACGTTATAGTGTTGGCGCCAACAGGCAGTCCGCTCGAGCAAAATAGGCTCACAGTACCGAGCGGCGCCGCTGATAATATCGTCGGCTCTTGCGAACATACCACAACGTGCACGCATCATCCATCAGGGCATCATCGGCGACAACGAGGCGCACACCGAGCTCGGATCGTAAGAAAACCAGTGACAGCCCTCCAAGGCCACCTCCGGCCTGTCTTCCCTCCGCCCTGCACGACCATGACAGCCAGCGCTGCACCAGGAGGCACGCGGTATGCGCGTGAGAGTGAACCACTTTACGCGCGGCGAACCTAACGTCCAGCTGAATTACGCTTCGAAGGAATGCGTGCTGCCCTACCGCCCTACTCATGCTACTTTTCAGGCCTAGCAACGTGTGAAGCACCAGCAAATATCGTCATGTTGGTGACAGCACATTTGCAGCCGCATAGTCCAAAGGTCCGTAACTGCTGTGTCTGTACAAAGCCTTCTGCAGCAGATTCGTCGAATGATTTCTGCCCAGATCGTTCTCTCGCTCGGAAAGCGGCCAAGCACTCCACGGGGATCCAAACACCACCATGCTGTAGATCCCGACAGGCTAAGCCCGTCGCGGCATGATGGATGAACGGCCTGGTGTTCCCCTGCGTCAATTGCCAGCCTTCCCAGTCGGCAGCATGTGCAGACGCACGTCTGACTAAACATTATTCGGCCTCGGGAGCAGAACCTTTCCTCTATGACATCGCATGCTTGAGCTCTGCAATCCGCCGGACACCGAACAGCATTGGCGGCGGTGATGGCGCAAATGTTTGACGAAGTGTGCGATCTTGTTGGCAGAGTTGGTGTCGCTTCAAGAGACTGTTGGTGCGAAGCAAAATTCTTCGCGTCGAGCCGTTGCAGAACCGACGTGGGTTGTACGACAGGACAGGCACGGTAGCGACAAGGATTCAAGGGTGCTGTACCCAATGGCATGCATCGACCAAAAATGGTAGCAGCGAAATTTATGCTGTCTGTGGAAGCGAAGTCGCGTCGCACAAACCGGACATGCTGCATAAACGACATTCAGCGCATTACAGTCATCAAGAGCACGACAAGAATGTCAAAATATCACTGATATCATCTGTAACAGGAAGTGATCGAATGCGCAGGATCTGTGGCGTCAGGGTGATTGACACGGCACAGAGATCTGGCAAATGAGGATCAGCCGAACTCCTGCGATCCTACGCCGGACGCTGCCAGATGGATCGACAATTTTCGATACCGAAACATGTCAAACGACTGCATCTCAGCACAGGCACGGTGACAGGAATGTTCAGGATGTCCTCGACATTATTATTGCAGTATCACAACAAATCGACAGTGCCTGCAGCTTGATCACGGGCAATCCACGGCAATTGACAAATGGCCAGATCTCAAACCCCCATGAGGACGTAGTGTTTTCAGTGGCACCATGAGTTTTACTACAGATCCTCGAGACAAGACTGCTGTCTGTTGCACATAGCCGAGATCACATGATTCTTGGCATTCGCAGAGATTTCAACACCTG